>VSMD01113291.1:0-175770 GCA_008750895.1 Mirza zaza
ATGATTAGAGGTGTTGAGCTTTTTTTTATATGTTTGCAGGCCAAGAAAGAAAGAAAGACCGTTACACAATAATGGCCCATCTTTCTCTCTCTCTTTCTTTCTTTCTTTCTTTCTTTCTTTCTTTCTTTCTTTCTTTCTTTCTTCCTTCCTTCCTTCCTTCCTTCCTTCCTTCCTTCCTTCCTTCCTTTCTTTCATTCTTTCTTTCTTTTCTTTCTTTCGGTTTAGCAATGAAAGATGCACGTATTTAGAGGTTAAATGACCTGAAAAATAGGAAATTAAGACCAAAATGAATCTAATGGAACCAAGCAGAAATCTTTTCAATTTTGCTTATCTATCTTTCTTACTGAGTAGGCACACTCACGAATTCAAATGTTAGATGGAAATCCTTTCAAAACATACATAGATTTATTTTGGAGTGCACAGAATAATAGTGGATAAATGAGTATCAACAGGATTCAGACAAACCTGTACTAAAATTCCCTGGGAGTTTGACCTTACCCAAGTTACTAACTGTTTCCCAATTGTAAAGAGCAGATAATAATAATAATCTAAACATCAAAATTTAATTGGAAAATTAAGTAAGATAATGCATATATGAAAGAGGTTGCAGAAATGATTATGATTTTTCACCCTATCCTGTACCCTCGACAGTGTGATTTGAAACTCCTCTCATTCATCAGTGTCCTCTTACCCTCTCCTCGATTTGGCCAATACAATATGGCAAAAGTAACTGAATGTTAGTTTTTAGATTTTTCTTGAAGAAGCCTTTTTCCTCTTGAAACCTGGCCAACCATCATCAGCACAAGCCCAGGCTAGCCTTCTAGATAACGACAGAAAAGTTGTCTGCTCATTCCTATCAGCCCAGCTGAAACCAAGCTAGTGATAATACATGTCTATAAGGCCATCCTGAAACTGCCAATTCCTACATGCCAGGTAACTGTAGAGTATATCTAGACCATAGAGTGAACCCACCTAGAATAGCTGAGGAGAAGAACCACCAAGTTGAATCCACCTTATATCGTCAATTAATAGAATCATAGACTACTAATAATGAGTCGATGACTAAATTGCTATTGTTTTTAGGCACAAAGATAAGGGGCTATTTGTTATGCAGCAATAGCTAAGTGATAAGGCAGTCAAGGTACTCAGAACAATGTCTGACACATGGTAAGAATCCAAATATTCTGGCTAATGTTTTCAGAAATTAAAATTTGTATCTTAGTTTTAATGAGGAGCAGATGCAAACTTTTTAACTCAATGTTTACTAAAAAGTTAAGACACAAAAATTGAGGTTCCTTAACCTTAACACAGTATTTCATTAGAAATCTCTTTATCATTTTATATATTAGTGAACGAATTAATTGTTTGCATTCAAAAACTATTATTCAAAGGCCAATTTTTTAGTTTTAAATTTTTTATTTAAAATGTTGCACCTATTTAATTGAATACTTTAAGTATACAAGTTCATTAATTGTTTTATCTTCTTCTACCTGTTTTATGTTTGTTTTTCCTTTTATTCTTAATCACTTTTTAATGAAAATTATACTTTTACTATTTCATTTTACCCTTGTGCACTGCTAATTAAAACATTGATACTCTTTTAGTAGAAACACTGAAAAGCAACATATATCGTTGGCTTTTAAAGTTTTAATACATACTGATACTTTAAACATTTCCCAGATATATAAAAGACCTTAGAAACACCTAGAATGCATATACCTTTCTCACATTTTTGCCATTGTTTCATATATTTAAAGTCAATATATGGTTGTTCCTCAGTATCCATAGGGAAATAGTTCCATGATATCTCCCCACAGATACCAAAATCCATGGATGCTGAAGTCCCTTATATAAAATGGCCTAGTATTTCATATCACCTAAACACATATACTTTAAATAATTTCTAGATTCCTTATAATACCTAATTCAATTTAATTCCTTTATAAATAGTTATATTGTACTGTTATCTTAAAAATTTTGTTCTAGTGTTTACTTTTTGTTGGTTGTGGAGTATTTTTTTTAATATTTTAAATTTGAGGTCAGTTGAATATGCACATGCAGAACCCCTGGAAACAGACCACCAACAGTATATTTGAATTCCAAAACACAGTCAATGTTCATTTATACTTATCCAAATATTTACCCTTTTTATTCCTCCTTAGATCAGTTGCCTTGTTTTATGGGGAAAAAATTCTTTCTCAATTTTCATCAAATGTCTACCCATCGTTCATCTAATTGTCTCATAAATGTTAACAAGTACCTATTCGACCAATTGTTTGACTAAGAATACCAAAACACTGCCATTGGTTAACTGCATTTAGCATTTGTTTCAATCTATGCTTGTCCCCTCCATCATTTTTTATTCTGTGCAATTTATTTTTTTGAGAAAACCATTCTATTTTTCCAGTACAGTTTTATATATCCTGGATTTTGCTGACTGCATTCCATAGTAACATTTAAATGTATTCCTCTTCCTTTTTATGTTTTGAAAATTATCACATGCATTATGATTAATCACATGCATATTTATTATTATTTTTGCAGGACTACCATCAGCAGTGTAGGATTCTCCAATTAGGAGGCACATAATATCTCTTTTGTGATTTTAGCATCAACTGATGTGTAATGCTTATTAATTCACTTGAGGTTGAAAAATAAAGATGTTGTAATTCTATCTTTTTTATTCATTTGTCAGCTGGATTACTTTGTTATTCATTAACTAGTCATCAACTATTTCTTGAATAGAAAAGGCTCTGTAAAAAATTGATTTCCTACTTCTTCTTTTTGTTTGCAGAATTCAGTTTCTTGCAATTAAAGGACCAAGGTCTCCATTTTCTGACTGTGTGCCAGTCTTTTCCAATTTTGAGAGGCAGTGTGGCTTATGATCTTCTTAAACCTTCAAAAGCCAGCAACAACAGGTTGAATACTTCTCAGGCCACTGAGAAAGTATTCTGCTTCTTAAGATCATGTGATTGGATTGGATCCATTCAAATAATACAGGGTAATCTTTCCATCTTTAGGCCCATGCCCTCAATCACATCTGCAAAGTTTCATTTGTCATGTAAATATCATACTCACAGGTTCTAGGGATTATGGCCTGGGCATTTTTATAGTCCAAATTAAAAACAAACACTCCTCTAAATTGTGCTTCTGGGCATGAGGAGTAAGCAAAACTGGATTTATCATGAAACTATGATCAAAAAGAAAACCAGACGAGATAAATAAAATGGTAGCTTTCAACCATTAATCAAAAGGCAGTGCAGGGCTATGATCCTCCTTGGCAATAGGCAAATAAACAAGATGAGCACAACATATGCTACCTAAAGGAATTTTTCATATTGTAGTACAGAGGGAGATTTCTCACTGAAGACATAATATACAGAAAAGAGTTTGATAAGGCCAGGGGACTTAGAATTTTCAAGGAGAGTATTGGACAGGGCAGAACTGCATAGAGAATAGTACAAAACAGTTATTTAAGTTTTTGACTGCATGTTGATCTTCACAGGGGTAAAAAGGAGCCTACTCAACGCCAAGGACAGAATCATGGGCAATGAGTAGGATGAAAAGTTTCCAAGTCAACACAGGGCCAGAAAAGTTGAAAAAGACTTCCTATGTATGAGGCATTGGGGTACAATCCTCTGAAAATAGTTTAATGATGGGGCTGAAATAGAGCTAAGGTAATAGCTTTATGAAACATATTAAAACAAAACAGAACAAAATTGACTTAAATTAAGTTCTTGAAAATATCCAACTGATCCCAATAAAGTAAATGTGAAAGAGAACAAAATAAAGCCTATTTAAAGGAATATAAGAAGCCAAGGTATAAAATTAATCATTTTTAGATTTCAGTAATAATTGTCAGGCATGCAGTGAAAAGCAGAAATATATGACTCTAAACCAGAAACAAACCAATAAATGGTAACAAACCAAGATTGACACCATCTGGGGAATGGACATGCTTGAAGCTCTGGCTCTGGTGGGGCAAAGGCAATATATGTAATGTATATCTTTGTACCCCTGTAATATGCTGAAAGCAAAAAAGATTGACACAGATGATGAGACACACAGAAAAACCATTGAAGCAACAATTACAAATATGCTCCATGAGTTCAAAAAGATGAAGAGCATCATAAACATGATGAAAAGAGAAATGTAAGATATTACAAAGTTTGAATGAAACTTTTAGATATTAAAAATACAATACTGAACAGAAAAATTAACTGAGATTAGTAGCAGAATAAACACTGAAGAAAACAAGTAAACTGATTAATACATAGTAACCAAATATATTTGTACCCTTATAATACTTCAAAATGAAAAAAAAAATAGAATTTAATAGTATGTTAAGGATTTCTTTTATTCATGTTCATTGTTTTGCATGTGAAAGACAGGAGATCTGAGTTTTGGGGTTAAAAATGCTTTATTTTTATAATATAAAAGAATAATAATAAAGTTTATTATTACAAAACTTTAAAAAAATGGGTAAAACATTGGAATAGAAACTTCACCAAAGAAGAAATATAAATGCCAATAAGCTCATGAAAATTTCATGACATCATAAGTCATTAGGGAAATAAAAATTAAAATCACAATGAAAGACCACTGTATATCAACTAGAATAACCAATATGAAGTGTTGCCATGGATGGGAAACAATAAGAGCATTCATGTATTGTTGTGGTGATTCAAACTGATATAAACATTGAGAGAAAGAGTTAGTACTTTCTTATAATGTTAAACATTGACTTATAGTATTCATCAATCCTTCTCTTAGGGATTTACCCAAGAGAAATTAAAACATGCTTACTCAGAGACTTGTTCTTAAATGTTCATAGCAGTTTAATTCGTATTGTCCAAAATTGGAAACAACCCAAATACCCATCAATGACTTATTGATTAAATAAATCATTGTATTAAATAAATTGTATTGTATTAAATAAATCATTGTATTTTGTATTATTTACAGAGAGTATACTGCACAGTGCAAAATGAAAAATCATACTGACAGAAAGCAATCATCATGAGTAGGGAGAGGGGAATGACTGCAAAAGTGTACAGGAAAACTTTTTTTGAAGATGAATGAAATATTCTACATTTTATAGTAGTAGTGGTTGCAAGATAGTATACTTTGTCAAAACTCTTTAAATTGTAACTGATTAAAAAATACAAATATTTATGCACATTTCAATTTAGCTTAGAATCTGTAATATCTTGAGGAGAAATAAGTAGCACAAAAGATGGAATTCTATCATAAAAAATTCTCAGTAAGTTTTAAATTACTGAAATAATACCAAATATAAAATCCTACCTAATAAAAAATTGATAAAAATATATGCAGAAATTCTCTATATTACAAAATTCAAAACCACATTTGTAAATTACATGAATCAAAACAGAACTCACAGAGAAATTAGAAAATTTTCTGAAGGTAACAATAATAAAAAGACAACCTATTTATATTTGGAAATTACAGCCATAGCAGTGTTTAGAGAGAAATTCATAGTACATAAGAGGAAAAAGTAACGAAATTAAATGGGAAGAAAATCTTGAAATTGAGTGGAAATCAATGAAATAAAAACAATAGGTACACAATAGAGAAAATTCATGAAGTCAAAAGATGGTTACATATAATGATCAATAAATGATCAATAAAATTGATGATCTAGATAGTTTGCTCAAGGAAAAGCTACTATCAGAAATGTTTTAAAAAGTTATATCACCATAGATCATACAGAGAATAAAATGATAATAATGAAATATCATAAAAACTGCTTAAAAACAAGAACAAAAAGAATAGATTCAATTAAAGGCACTGTTATTGTTTATCTTTGAATGTTAGTAAGGGCAGAGAGCTAATAGCTCGTTATGCCTTTGAGCTATGAATTCAAGACCCATATAAATTTCTGATCAGAGTCTTTCATTCATTTAACAGATAGATGTTTAGCACTAGCTTTTCCTCATGTATTGTTTTAGGAATTAAGGATAGAGTAAAGCCCCTATTCTGTATGTGTATGTTATATAATTATGTATATAATTTATTTTTTATCCAGCAAATTATTTTTAAAACCTCTGCTATTCAGTGTACTGTCTTAGCATTTTTGGTACAAATAGCAATAAGATATGGTTCATATCCAGCCAGGAAAAATTTTTAAAAGATTTACTTGGTAATTTAGATGTGAACTGAGCACAAAGATATTACAGTAAAGCATATGTGATATAATGAAATATTTCCAAAATGTGATATGGGAGCTTAGAGAGTATTATTTTGTGTGTGTGCCTGTGTGTGTATGTGTATGTGAGTGTTTGTGGGGGACCAATGTATAGTGAGCTTGGTGCTGTAGGGTAGAGGAAATTTGAGTTTAAGCCATTGGAGATTGGTAAAATTTCTTCCAGTAAGATTTCTAAGCTAAGGTAGGGGTATGGTCTGCAATACCTGGAAGAATCAGTGTGTTTGACTAAGCTGAGTACCCACCCTTTTCTCTACAGCTCCCTTTTTGGCAACCTAGAAGTATTAAATTAAAGTAGCAAAAGTAAAACCCCACCTTATTTCCAAAATGTTATATTATCTTCTCTTTAACTGCAAAATCTCTGCTGTGAACTTTCTCAGTTCTCTATCATCTCACACCTGCAAGCAAATATATAGTCACACTTACCTGTCCTCTGACCAAGGATAGCATCTCCACTGCCCTCTAGATTCCTTGTAATCTTACTCCCTTTACCTCCTCTGGGGCCTTGCTGTGTTAGTCACAGCAGATATTTTCAGTATTCCAACCTCTTTTCTCCTTGGCTTATTCCCTATACTTTTTGTATATTCATTTTATATCCAGCTATAAAAATGAATTATACTCCTAACTTAAATCCCTCTCTGATGAGTGACTCTTTTTTGTCTTGCACAGCTAAGCTTCCTGAAAGAATAGTCCTAATGTACTTCTTCCATTTCATTACCTCCCATTAACAATTAAATTCATTTAAAAAAGACATATTGAGTACATATGCTGCTCTAGTCCCTGTTCAAGATGCCAAGGGCACAGATAGAAGACACAGTCAGATTTCAAGAGAAAGATAGAAAGTGGATCAATAGCTTAAAAATGTCTGTCATGCTATAAAGCTTCGGAGAAAGGACATTTAAAACAGAATAGATGATTTAAAATGGACAGCCAGTGAAGGTAACATTTGAATGAAATTTAGAAGAATGAGAAGATAGTAAACAAGGTTATTTAGCCCAAATGAAAATGTACAATAAACTGAAACACTAAATATAGTATTTTCAGTACTAAGATAACTGTGTGATTTGAGAAACAAAATAAATAACCATAGAATTGGATTATTACCCAAATAATAAAATAAACATTAATTCATTCTGATATAAATGATCCAGGATTCCAAATAATAAATATAGAAGGAATGAAGGAAATAGAAAATCACCATCAGAACACCATAGTAACAATTGCCTTGGGCAAAGTCCACTGATGAAAGCTAAAATTAGTGGATGGTACTTTAAAAGAGAACAATATATTTACATAGCCTCAAAAGCTTTCCTCTGAATTCCTTATAACTTACTGTGAGAATGTAATACATGTCCATGGATTATTTTATAATCTTTTCTCCAAGAAGTAAAGCTTAATTCTCATCCCTCAAGTGATGTCTGAATTTAGTTTCTTCTATGGATAAAGTATGAAAAAAGACTGTCTTATTCTACTCTAGCTGCCATAACAAAATGCCATAGACTGGGTGGCTTAACCAACAGAAACTTATTTCTCACAGTTCTGGAGGCTGGAAGTCTGAGATCAGAGTACCAGCATGGTCTGGATCTGATGAGAACCCTCTCTCTGGCTTGTAGGGGACCACCCTCTTACTGTATCCTCACATGGTGGAAAAAGGAAGATCTGATGTCTCCTCCCCTTCTTATAAAGACCCTAATCCCATCATGGGGTCTCTACCTTCATGATCTCATCCAAAAACATAATTACCTTCTACATGTGTCACCTTGAAATATCATCGCGTTGTGAATTAAGGCTTCAATATATGCATTTTAGGTGTACAAGATCATTCTGTCTGTGACATGACATTCTGCCCCTCACTTCCCAAAATTCATATTGTTGTCACATACAAAGTGGATTTATTTTGTTCCAACAGAACAAAAAGTCTTAACTTACTTCAATGTGATGCCTCCAGATTTCTTCTTTTTGCTGAAGATTGCTATGGCTACTCAGGCTCTTTTCTGGTTCCAAATAAAGTATAGAATTAAATTTTCCAGATCTGTGAAATATGGCATTGGTATTTTGATGGAGATTGCATTGAATCTGTAAATCACTTTGAGTAGTATGGAGAAATATTTGGAAGCAATACATCCTGTAAAGGGCTAATATCTAGAAACTATGAAGAACTCATGCAAATCAACAAGTAAACCTCCAAAAATACTGTGAAAAATTGGGCAAAAGACATGAACAGAAGCTTTTCAAAAGACGATAGACAAATGGCCAATAAAAATGTGAAAAAAATGCTCATATCTCTATCATCAGAGAAATGAAAATTAAAATCACAATGAGATATCACCTTACTCATGCTAGAATGGCTTTTGTTAAAAAGTCCCAAAACAATAGATGATGGCATGGATGCAAAGAAAAAGGAATGCTTATACACTGTTTGTGATACTGCAAATTAGTTCTACCTCTATGGAAAACAGCATGGAGATTCCTCAGAGAACTCCTAGTAGACCTACAATTCAATCCAACAATGCCAATACTGAGTATTTATCCAAAGGAGAAGAAGTCATTTTATCAAAAAGACACCTGCACTCAAACGTTTATTGTAGCCCAACTCACAATTACAATGATGTGGAATCAATGCAAGTGCTCCATAATCCATGAGTTAATTAACAAAATGTGATATATATATATATATATATACACACACACACACACACACACACACACACACACACATACCATGGAGTACTACTCAGCCATAGAACAAAAAAAATTAATGCCTTTTGCAACAGTTTGTATGGAACTAAAGATCATTATCCTAAGTGAAGTATCCCAAGAATGAAAAATCAAACGCTACATGTACTCACTATTAAACTGGAACTAACTGCTGAGTACTCATGTGCCCAGAGGAATATAAAACTTAGTGGAAATCAAGCAGATGGGAGGGGTGGGGAGGAAGGGAAAAAAATCTACCTAATAGAAACAATGAACACTATTTGGGTGATCGGCATGCTTTATAACCATGGCTCAAGCATTACAAAAGCTATCATGTAACCAAAAATATTTGTACCCCTTAATACTTTGAAAACAAAAACAAAACAAACAAAAACAACAAAAAAGTGAAAGCTAATGTAAAGTATGGGCTTTTGTTAATACTAATGTGTTAATATTGATTCATCAATTTAAATAGATGTATCATACTAATGCAACATGTTAATAATTGGGAAAATGAAGGGTGAGAGGTGAGAGGATATATGAGAACTCTGTGTACTTTCTAGTCAATTTTTCAGTTCATTTAATATTTTTCTGTAAAATAAATCTAATTTTAAAATATCAGTAGTCTTTAAACATAAAATGAAGTAAGAAAAGTGGTGATTATTTCCCTTTGCTTTTTCATGGAACAATGAGAGTGTAAGCTTAGATAAGAAAGAGAACACCTTCTTGGTAGCATTGGGGATGAAATGCAGGTTCATGTAATGTATTGTGGAGAGGAATTTAAGGGAAAGGACAAATGGCTGATAGAGATATAATTTTATTGGAAAATAAAGTGCCATGAAACAACTCTTGTTAAAGTGCTAAACAATACCAAGTTTAATCTTCCCTTTATTTATTTATTTTTTTAATTCAGTGAGCATTACAGAGTGGGAAAGTTCCACACAATTAAGAATTGTCTTTCTTCACATACTATGAATACTAGGGATGTTATATTAGGTATTCATGTAATTTAAAATTTTTTTACATTGTTCTCACCCAATAATCTATTCCATCATTCATATTAACTCAATTTTACCATTTATCCCCAATGATAAAGCTTCCATTTTTAAAAAAAAACAAAAAAGCACCCTCCTAATGACCCAGTCAGGACCACCTAGAATTAGAAAAATATACTTTTCCTCAGTTAAAGAAAAATCTACTTTTCCTCAGTGCCAAGCCCCACTATATGTTGTTTTCCTTTTCCACCAGAAACATACATTGCATGATATTGAGTTGGTAGCTTGCAACTGGCATAGCAGATATTTACACCATGGAAATTGGTAAATTCTGCAAATAAAGCATTATTAATAATTATTTATTTATTTTGAGAGCCTATTTTAAAGCATGTACTAGAATAATAATGCTCAAGGCTAACACCAAAATCCAGTCAAATTACTCCTGGGCAGTTTCCCTTATTTCTTTTAGATTTTGCAACTTCTTTAACAAGGAAAAAGGACACTTAAGCAAACAAGTGAAAATAAGAGGAAAATGTAAATTATACACTCTTCTTATAAATTACCAACCTTCTAGTAACATGGCTGCATTAGCTCTTTGGGTTTAATGCATCCACACCTACCTACCTCCTTCTTCCGTGGGTAAAGTAGATAGATAGGCAAATAGAGAAGCATGGTGAGCTCTAGTCAGAAGCCATGTCCATCTGTGTTGATAACTGAGGAAATCAGGTATGACTGGTGAATGTCCAGTGATGTATCGACACAATGTTCCTGTGTTTTAAAGAGATTACATCTGTGTTTTATGCAGGTATAACCCAAGTTAGGAATGTACAGGGGAACCACAGAATAAAAAAGATTTAATAATCTATACATAGAAATCTCTTTACTTATCAAACCTACCATCATTCTTTAACTGAAAATGCTGTTGGTCCAATCCTTATTTTTTCCTAAAAGCCATATATCTTTTAGAACACTAGTTCTCTATCACACCACAGCAATTATTGTAAATAATTTATGTGTTTTAATAATGCCACATTACTTAAACAGGGAACATTTCCTTTCCTTCCAAATTAGTAACAAAAATAGATCTTAAATGAACTGAAGTGTTATTAGAGCTTTATTTTGAGAGTTTCTCTTGTTGTATCTGAATATATCATTTGTGAACAATAATTTCTCTAAGGTGCTCTAGTGGCTGTATGTCTTAGGAATGCAGGGAGCTTTCTGGTAAATCAATTTGTGTTAGCTGTGCAGCACAGATTTGCAGCAGCATAATTCAGACTGACTTTTCCAAATAATACTTCCTCTGACAACACTTTCAAAGTGGAGAGATAGCTTGGAAAAATACAGAATTGTCTTGAGATATCACATTCCCCAGCAGAATTCAAAATACTGTTGCAAAACTGACAAAATAGAACTTAAATTGTAATGTGATATACTAAAGCAGCTGATAGATTGCTCTCTGCACCAAAAATTGCTAACTCAATGCCCAACAGAGAAATCACAGAACTGTAGCAACAGTAAGAAAAAAGTCCCAACTTTTTAGAAGGGCTGGGAAGCCAAATGAATATGAGGTAAGTAATATTTTTCATCTTGGTTAGAAACACAATGACATTCTTTGCACAATTACTAAGGTGACATAGAATGTTGAAAAATATATAGATTACTGTCTGAAACACTGGAAATGCTATTTAAATTATTTTTTTTTGTGTGTGTGTTTAATACATTGCATAGTGTTCATTTAAGTTTTAGGAAAAAGTGGTTTTGGCACATGGATATTTAAATGTTGTGTGTACTGTTAGTTGAAGCCTATAGATAATGTACAGATGATTTAAAAATCTCATGTTTCCTTTTGTAATTAATATTTCCTTAATAGTTAAGTATTTTCATTATATAAGGTATTAAGATATCACAGAGTGCTTTAAAATACATTTGAATTTTTTTTTAGATGTGTGATTGAAGTGTAATTGCATTTTTGGATTTCTTCTAAAAAAATAAATGTTCCAATGAGATGACACATCACGTATATATGATTTTGCCCTTCAACTAACTATATATTTACTGCAATCTGACACTCCACTTTACATGGGTCTAATTTGAATTTCACTCAATACTGCTATTTATTTAGATATTATTGACAAATATTTTATTGCTGTGCAACTGAAAATGCTTTCATTGCTGATGTAGACATTCCTTAAGATGGATGTGCCTATAGTTTCTAAAAATAATGCCAGACACATAGTAGATCTTTAATATTGTTGACTGAGTCATTGATTGGATTCTTAAATCAGGACATGGAAAAGATTTAAAGTGAAATGTGAATCCCCAGAGGTTTAACTTAGCTTATAAAGGACCCTGGTGACCTTTGCAGCTTCCATTCTCATCTGTATTTCTTGAACTTTTGAAAGTGGATATTGACCATTTTTCTTAAGTTCCATCTTACATTGAAGATGATCAGAAAGATGAAAACTCTTGTTCTATAAAATGTGATTGACAATTACTTTTCTGCTTCCATCTGAAGTAAAGATTTTATCCTACTTTCTTCTATAGCCTCCATACTGGATCATCTTAAAAATCATGCTATTAACACATAGCTGGACAATTTTTATTTAAAGCACATGATTCATATTTTGAGCAATGAATGGTGGTGATTAGGCTTTATTGCCTACCAAGAATGATTTTAGCATTGGAGAAAAATATTTCAATTTCAGGAAGAATAAATTGGTTTGATGATTTAAAGAGAAGAATTAAGGATTCTTATTTCTGTATTTTTACCTTTTGGAATAGACAACTTGCTATATTTTTCAATAGCACACATATATTTATCTTGCATTACAAAAGAAAAAGAAATTAAAAGTGAAAAGAAATAAGAGGAATATAGTCAACAAGATAAATAGAGGCCTTTATACACCAACCAAACAGTCAAAGGAAGAGAAATACATGACCTGTCAAGGTAAAATAATTGCTGGAATATGATCTGTTATCATTATTAAAATAGGTAAAATAATTGCTGGAATATGATCTGTTATCATTATTATCATTTTTTTTTCAATTGGATACATGTCTTAGTCCATTTGGGATGCTATGAAATATTCCATAAACTGTGTAACTCATAAACAACAGAAATTTATTTCTCACAGTTCTGAAGGCTGCCAAGTTCAAGCTCCAAGCATCAACCCGATTCAGTGTCTGGTTTATAGATTGTGTCTTCTAGCTGTGTCCTTACATGTGGAAAGGGGAAGAGAGCTTGGTTGGATTTCTTTTATAAAGTAACTTATTCCATTCATTAGAGATCCACCTTCATGCTCTAATCACCTCCAAAGGCTCCATGTCCTAGTGCCATCACATTTTGTGGCGATTAAGTTTTAACAAATAAATTTTGAGAGGACACACACATTCAGGCAATAGAAAGACATAATGGGATTGAGAATTTATGGTAAGTATCCACTGAACTGGGTGAAACTAAGTTCAGAGCCGTCTTGCAAACTGGAAATTATCATCTCCTGACTCAGATTTAAATCCATAGTTATGATGGAAATCTAGTTATGTAACATTAGTTTTAATGTGTTTGTACTATAAATAATAAACAGAAAAAGGAAATTATATTGAATTCAGCAGTCTATTCCCTAGCCTCAGAAAACTCCCTGTTGCTTTTTGTTTGGTAAGTTCAGCTACCCATATCTGGGGTTTTGCTATCATTGAAGTTGATTTATTTTCTTTAAAAAATTGTTGTTTTCCAATGGGGCATGGTGGATTATGTCCGCAATTCTAGCACTTTTGGAAGCCAGAGAGAGGATTGTTTGAGGCCAGGAGTTCAAGACCAGCCTGGGCAACATAGCAAGACCCTATCTCTATAAAAAAGTAAAAATAAAATAATTAGCCTGGTATAGTGGCATGTGCCTACAGTCTTAGCTATTAGAGGGGCTGATGCAGGAGGATGCCTTGAGCCTAGGAATTCAAGGTTATGATGAACTATGTTTGTGCCACTGCAGTCAGCCTGGGTGACAAAGCAAGACCCTGTCTCCAAGAAAACTTTTTTTCCCTATTTTTAATCTTAAAGCCCATCAGTTTCTCCAAAGTTTACTCATATAGATAGAGACTCTGTAATATTATAAACACTTGCTCAAATCTCTGGAGTAAATTTTATGAAAGAAAATATTATAAAACATTTGTAACGTTATATTTTTGGTTAAATACAACAAATACAAGTATCATCCTAATGTAATTTGATTTTCCACTTGACTTTCTTCTTTTTTTTTTTTTTTACAAATGCCAACTTTTTAATAAACTATAAAACATCATAGATTTACTTGATAAAATTTTGCTGCATAGATACATAATCCAATACATATTGAATTTAACCTGGGGCACATCAGTTATTAAAAGATGTTGAACAGCATGGGTTAATTATAGCTGGTCTGGTGTTAAAATATACCCCAAAAGACAGATGAAATGGACTCTCCGTGGCTAAAATGAGACATACCAAAAAAAAAAAAAAAATCCAGACTCTCATGGCTAGAAGGATGAATTAGTCACATATCCTAATGTTATTAATTAACATAAGTTTTCTTTCTTGTGATTAAATGGACACCAGCTCCTGAAAAGCATTATCAAAACAACCGCAACTGGAAAATTTCCCAGCTGACCCTGATAAGGATGCCTGACACCAAGTGACAACCCCCTTCCCCTGCCTAGAGGTCTTGCTACAACTTGGATTCCATAAAGGATCAATCAATCGTATAAACATTCTTTTCAGCCAGCTTATGAAGACTGCACACAAATTGTCTTTGTATCCTATAGTCCACTTTTTGATATAAATGGCCAAATTCTACCTCATTTTAATGCTAAAACTCCACCTCAAAGTATATATTAATTGTCTGTTACATATATGTTTATCCACTGTGCACGTGCCTAACTTCCCTCACGAACATTCATAGATTTTTTCCCCAACCATAATCAATACAGGGGTAAGGCTGAATCTGTGAGACATATATTCCAGCTCCCCCTTTCTTTCTGTTGGAGCATGCACTTTTGGTTTTCCCCAGAAGTTGTGCTATTGTTTCCATGTATTGTTTTTCTCCCTAAAAAGAAAGCCTCTTTCCTTTTCCTTCTTCTGTGGGTCTCACAGTCTTTTGTTCACATTGGATTGGCCACATGCTTATATCCAGATCTGTTTGAAGCGTGATGGTGACCCTTGGCTGGGGCTATCGAATAGGTGAACTAGACACAAATGATGCTTTAAAGTCATGAATCTGTTTGTTGTTTTGCAGATAGAATGCATTAGCATGTCAGCACTGTTTGATAATATCATCTGTATTTGTACTTGGTTTTGGTAGAGCTAGGAGTGCCTCTACTCTTAAAGCTGGTCAAGTAGCTGAGTGGACAGCTTAGTACAAGAGACATCCACCACAGGATGACCTTGAGTTTGCTGATCATAAGGTCCTTCAAGACCTGGAGGCAAAGTACATCTTGTAAGCCCCAGTAGTATAAAAAGAAAGAAGTCTACACATGATACATCATTTTCAATGCATGTTCTTTTCTTGCTGTTTTGTTTCCTTTGCCTAGTAGAAAGCTCTTTTGTAAGCCAATACCGTTTGAGTCTTTTGAGTCCTTCCAGCAGTCACTTAAGACAATTGCTGCATAATAAATGGAGATATAAACAAAAATTCCCAATAAACAGCAAAAAAAAAAAAAAGTAGCAGTAGAGTAGAAAATCGGACTTATGGTGTGATTAAAGAAACTGTAAAGATGTATGACAAGTTAACAGTGGGCTTTCTAGAACAGTTTAACTGAAAGAAATTGGAATATTAAGGAAGGGGGTACAAAGAACCAAGTGACCATTTAGAATTCCTTGCAGCTAAGTCTTCTACAGATCTTTTATTGGAGTATTTGCAAGTTTATCTCTTAATTATCTACTTTTAATCATATATTCTTAACCCCAGGAATTATATTATGTTAAAATGGACACCAAAATGCCATTTAGTGAATAACATTGTCATATGCGCTTCTTTTAGATAATTCTTCTTCTGTTATAGAATTATTAGACTGTAATTCCTTTAACTAGGGAGTTTCCTTGTTCAACTGTCTCTGTGGCAATTAGTAAAAGGAAAATTGAACTTCTTCGAATAAATAGAGTGGAGAGAGACCACCTCTATCTTTAAGCTTGGTTTTTGCTATGGACTTAATTGTGTTTTCCAAAAATATCTATAATCAATTTCTATTTATTTGATGATAGTTTGATTATGATAGTTGGAGATGAAGCCTTTGTGAGATAAAATTAGATAAGGTCATAAGGGAAGGCCCTCATGATGGAATTAGTGGCTTTATAAGAAGAGGGATAGAAAGAGATTTCTCTCTCTCTCTCTCTCTCTCTCTCTCTCTCTCTCTCTCTTTCTCTCCCTCCCTCCCTCCGTTCCTCCCTCCCTCCCCCAGTGTGAATATACAACCGAAAAAACATCTGCAAGCCAGGAAGAGAGCCCTCATTAGAACCTGACCATACTGACATCCTGATGTTGTGCCTCCAGTCTCCAGAACCATAAGAAATAAATTTCTACTGTTTAAGCCAGCAAGTCTGTAATATTTTGGTATGACAGCCTGAGCAAATAAGACAGTCCATTTTATGTGTTCACGCTTAGTACTGTTTCTCAGGTGGAAAGAATTTCTATTTGAGCCCAAGCAGTCTCTAAGGCTTAGCCATGACTAAGAATGCTAGCTTGCTTCATGTGTGACTTATTTGGGACTATTTGGAATTTATTTATTTATGTAATTCATGCTGAGGGAAAAGGGGAATCAGTTAAAGCAAGCTTGATCTAACAATGACTATAAAGTCATTGCATAAATAAGAAATTTTAAAATTTTATAATGGGAATATTACTCAGATTCACCAGAATGATTTCCCCATGCTTTTATGGCTCAATCTAGAGATGAATATGGAGGGAAATTCAAGGGCAGAGAGAAAGAAGGGGTAGTATTTAAAACAAAACAAAAGTTAAAATACAATCAATCCTCTATCTCTATGGGTTCTGCATCTGTGGATTCGATCAATTTTGGGAAAAAGGAAAATTGTGTCTGTACTGAACATGTACAGACTTCTTTTTTCTTGTCATTATTTTCTAAGCAATACAGTGTCACAATTTACATCACAATCTAGAGATGATTTAAAGTATACAGCAGTGTGTGCATAGGTTATATGCAAATACTACACTATTTTTGTACCAGGGATTTGAGCATTCTCCAGTTTTCCTATGTGAGGGAGGTCCTGGAACCAATCTCTCATGGATAGGAGGGACAGCTATAATTGTTTTTGAATGGAATTTGCCCAATTTACTGGTGGCATACTGAACAGTACTTTAGGATCATTAACAATAATTGTCATTTACCAAGTGTTGAATAATGTAGTGTAGAAAAATGTATTGATCTCTGTCCTGAGTTTCTGGTATAGAGCTCCCCAAACCCTTGGAATCTTCTGAGTGATAAGAGTGTCTATTGGATCCTAATGAGATGGCTGGTGACTAGGGGTATCTAGAAAACTTCAGAATAGGAGCTTGATTCCATAAAGACCAATGCATGATGAAGAAGGTTAGAATTTTCAGTCTTACCCTTTGGGAAGGGAAGGGGAGCAATATTGAGTCCAGTTACCAATGGCCAATAACTTGATCAATCATGCCCATGCAATGAAACCTCTATTAAAAAAAAAAAAAAAAAAAAAAAAAAAAAAAACACCTAAACTAGAGTTCAGGGAGCTTCCAGGTTGTTGAACACATCAACCAGTTGAGAAGGTGGCAAGTCCAGATTCCATAAGGAGAGGACATAGAAGCTCTGTGTCACCACCCCCATACCTTTGCCCTATGAATTTCTTTCATTTTTCTGTTTCTGATATGTATCCTTTATAATAAACCTTTACAATCATTCATCACTTAACATCTGGGATACATTCTGAGAAATGTGTCATTAGGCAATTTTGTAATTGTGTGAACATCATAGAGTGTACTTATACAAGTCTAGATACTATAGCCTATTATACACCTAGGTTAAAAGAGGGCAGTCCGGAAAGTATCTAGCCATAACCGTTCTTGTTCTATTAGCAATGACTGGATACTTTCCAGACAGTCTTCGTATGGTAAAGCCTATTGTTCCCAGGCTACAAACCTGTACAATGTGTTACTATACTGAACACTCTTTGCAATTGTAACACAATGAGAAGTATTTATGTATCTAAATATATTTCAAACACCAAAAAGATATAGAACAAATATGATTATAATTTTATTGGACTGTCATTATACATGCCATCTGTCATTGACTAAACCATTGGTATGTGGCACATCACTGTAATAGTAAATAAAGGGTGTTCCTGAGTTCTGTGAGTCATTCTACAGAACATGAAGGGAGTTATAGGAACCTCTGATTTATAGCTAGTAGATCAGAATATGAGAGTTCCCTCTCACCTCAGAACTTTCAACAAGTGACTGAAGTGGGACCAGTCCTTGGTGGACTGAGCCCTCAACTTGTAGACTCTGTGCTAACTCTGGTTGTTAGTGTCATAATTGAGCTGAGCTGTTGGACACTTAGGTTGGTGTCAGAGAGTTGGAGAGTTGATTGTCAGTAGAGAAGACAATACCACACATTTGGTGTAGGAAGTGGTGTCAGGGAAATGAATCTGAGAGTTGAGAGCAAGATTACTCTAGCCTAAACCCTTAATATTTTATCCTGTGAAATCTCTAATACAATACAAAAGTATATCACAGAAAAGTTAAGTAAATTTACTAGACCACACACCTCATAAATTTCAGAGCCCACTTTGGTCAGAATCAGAGGGAGTGATATGAAAGATGGGAAAAGTTAATGTTTCCACTTTAGGCAAGTTGCTTTCAGTTTGCCATTGTAACATTGCAGCTGTGGCCCTCAGAAAAAGGTTGATTGCCATGGAGGTCTCAGGCACCAATTTCACTGGGGGATGGTTGAGTTCCCCTGAGATCAAGCCTTGCAGCAAAATGGTGCCAAAAACATAGACAGCAGGAAGTAGTGGCAGCTACTACAAGCAGTGTGACTGAAGTCAATTGTCATTCCCTAACAGAGACATCAAGATCTTGACCTCCAGGGGCCTGTGCCGAGTCCTTTAACTCCAAATCAACAGCAATAATAGATACTTTGGCAGACCATAAAGGGGTCCAAATAGAGTTCCTTTAGTTTATTGGTAGCATCAGGACCAGAAATTACAAAAAAATGATCCCCAAACTTTACCCAAACTTGATTTGGTTACTTGGAAGGTCAAAGTAGGCAAAGTCCTAAGAGAATTATATGTAATTTGCTCAATTTTATTTTCATTTTGGCAATAGAGATTTAAGAGGGGACAGAAAAGTAGTACTAATGAGAGATAATTTGGAAAAATAGTCTTCTGACCCACATATATTGCTTTCTAAGGATTAGATTTCCAAGGGATGTAAGAACATTAAATCTGTAAGCAGGGATGGAGAATCTTGAAATTATCATTTCAAGATTATCAGCTACAAGAAAGTGGCCACATTACTTAGCATTTTTGTGCCTCAGTTTATTCAAATGCACTTGTTTCAGAGTAATAATGTATGTAAAATACTGAATAAAAGTTAACTATAATAATTGTCCCTATATAACACCTATTTATTTCACCTGTACAAGTATGGTTTTCTGTGTGTGTGATAGTATTTATTTACTACAGTAAGAGCCATTTTATGCTACTCTTTGTATAATTTATTTTACATGAAATAGAAGAAATCACTTTATTTTCCTTTGATATTTATTTTTATTACATAGCATGAACACATTACCCATTTATGTTCTGCTATTATTTATTTGATTCTGCTACTCTCTTTTCCCTCTTGGGTTCAAGTGGGCCCACAGAGTTCTCCACTGATTTGCCATGTCATACACCTTACCCAGGCAGTCTTCTGATGTGGTACAGGCTCACCCCATTTTCAAACTGTGCTATGTGGTGAATATATCTTGAGTTGCCTCTGACTTTGACTTTTTCACAAATGAAATGGTTTCTATGTCCTACCTTTACCCCTTAATTTTGGGTGGAAAAAAGAGATTTTCTTTATTTGATTCGTTTAGTGGCTCATCTTTCTAATTTTGCCAATTGGATGATAACCTGATTTATGTCAGTGTTGTGTTGGCTTGCATTTCGCTAATTTCTGGAGAGATCAAGTATTTCTTTATTTCTTTTAGTACGTTTGGATTGTCCTTCTGTGTCTTAGGAAGTTCAGCTTCAGTAATGAATGATCATAGACAGGGTGGCTTAAACATCAAACATTTATTTCTCAAAGTTTTGGAAGCCGGCAGTTTGAGATTAAGGTGCCAATATGGTTGATTTCTTGGTGAGGGACTCTTCCTGGCTTGTCCTCATGTGACCTTTCTGTGACATATGGAGACTGTATTTACTGAATATATTGATTTATTTTTACATTTATATTTTAAACTTTTGTATTTATTTTTTACATATATGCAGGCCATTTATTTCTGTTCATGAATTTTAGTTTTTCCAAAAAGGTCTTGGACAGTTAAATCCAAGAAAATTCATAGATTTTCTTATTTTGCTAATGTAAACATTACTTTCTAACATATTTTCTAGTGTGCTATTATAATAGAGGGAAACAGTACTGAAATTTATTGATCGGTCTTGTATTTGACAGCCTTGTTGATTTTCTTATTTATTCTAAGATTTTATTGATTCTGTGAGTTAGTTATTATTGTGACATTTTCCCTTCTTGTACTTATTCTTATTTCTTTTCTTTGGCTAGGGATTTTTTATACTGTTGATAATGGTTACCTCATCTTTTTTTTTTTTTTAGTGATTTTTAGGGGAATGCATCTACAGTCAAATATAATGTCTACTATAGGTTCTCTTTTCTTTGTTTTTCCCTTTCTCTTCTTTACGCATTTTTTACTTTATGAAACTAAAGGAATTTCCTTATAATTAAATTTGTTATTTTAGCCCATAAAAGGAATTATGTTTTTTCAAGTATTTATTTTCCTTTTAGTCTATTAATATAATTTATATTGACAGAGTTTCCATACTATATCTGTCCTTGCATTTATTTGACAAATTCTTCTTGCCTTTATCTAATTTATAATTATATAAATAGATTATAATTATATGTTAGAGTGGTAGCTATTATGGACTCATGTTTTAGCTAAGTGCACACACACCATATTGCCTTATTTTCATGTGTGAATTAAACTTTTAATTTATTTCATTTTGTATACTCTCAATATTTGACTTTGATGTCAAGCTTTTAATAGATACTAAGAATGAAATGAAGAGCTTTCTTTCTTTCCTTTTTCATTTTTATAATAAAGTATATGATAAAGATTTTATGTTTCTTAAAATTTTACACAAGTTGGTTGCTAAATGTGAGTATGACTAATGCAGGAATTTTAAAGAATATTTAATTTTACTATTATTTATTTTTTCTTTTTTTGAGACAAGAGTCTCGCTTTGTTGTCCAGGCTAGAGTGAGTGTCATGGCGTCAGCCTAGCTCACAGCAATCTCAAACTCCTGGGCTCAAGCAATTCTTCTGCCTCTGCCTCTCGAGTAGCTGGGTCTACAGGCATGCACCACCATGCCCGGCTAATTTTTTCTATATATATTAGTTGGCCAATTAATTTCTTTCTACTTATAGTAGAGACAGGGTCTCGCTCTTGTTCAGGCTGGTTTCGAACTCCTGACCTTGAGCAATCTGCCAGCCATGGCTTCCCAGAGTGCTAGGATTACAGGCTCGAGCCACCACGCCCAGCCATAATTTTACTGTTATTGTTAATAATTTATTTCTTACAGTATTTTGACATTTAATTTTTTTTAGAAATTTATGTTCTCTATGTAGGTTTTGTAAGTGATTAGTATATAGGAATTTATAAAGTAATTATCTTTCAAACATATGTGTACTTGCTGCTTTCCCTTTGTTACTCTACATATTGTTTTCTTTTCACAGTCTCTTTTACTTTTGCAGTCTTCCCCTAAAATATCTTTTTATTCATACATTTAAAGATCATATTTCCTTTAATCTTCCCCCAACTTTTCTTAATATTTTATTGATTTATGGTCTTATTTTTACTCTCTTTTAGTTGTTATGTAAAACTGCTTTGATTTTTTCTAAGTTGTTGAGTAAAGATTTCTGCCTTTCTTCCCTGGGGTGTGGATCAAATAGGAGCCTCTCATTTGGGGGAGAAGACATCTTATCTTTGTCTACCATATTAGCAGATTCTTAAAAACATGTCTTGATATGAAATCATAAGGTAGCATTGTTAGTTCTGAAGTAAATACATTTAGTGAAATATAAGTAGCTGATTAAGTGAAAAAAAATAAACAGGGACATTGTTACGACAAGGTGCACAGCTAGTTTTACAGCTCTTGTGGAAGAGCCAGGGTAACAGCTTTTGACCTGGGAAAGAACCCAGCCACACTCCCAATCAGAGATCAGTCTTTATCCTTCCAGCAAGCTTGGTCAACTTCTGACTTCTGACACTGCCCCCCCTTCCTTGTTCTCCTCCTGTTTTTATACCCTTGGTAGGACTCAAAAAGCATCCAATCAGCAACAAGCTTTAACATCCAATCAACAACAAGCTTTAATATCCAATCAGCAACAGTGGGATTCAAAAAGTATCCAATCAAGATCGCGCAGCCAGCTCACTGGAGGACAGTAGCAGGCTCCCCAGCACCAAGTGCCCGCTGGACAGCCAGGGTCAACAATGAGGCCCAGCACCAGCAGCCCGCACCCACCCCAGCCTTCAGCCGGCCTGCCCAGCGCTGGCCTGGGGGGACACAGAGCAGCAGGCAGGCGGCCGGGGCGCAGCCCAACATTTTTCCGTGTCAGCACGGGTTCTGGATAACTGATTAGAGATCATATATGTCCTATTTCCTTTTTTTTTTTTTTTTTTTTGTGGCAATAGAATTAAAAAAGAAACCTCTTCTTGGTGTGGTGACTTTTAAAATGATGTCTTTTTAACAATCTTCTCTTCCAGAGGTGGCATCGAATTGTCGACTCCTTAATCTTTGTTGAATGTTTCACTCTCAACCAATAGAATGCAGTATTAGTGACACTGGGTGACTTCAAGGTTCTCTGAGGACCTTTCATCTAGTACTCTTTGGTAAATCCAGCCTCCGTGTAAAAGCTTCAATTATCCTCAGGCCAATAAGCCGTAGAGGCCACATAGAGTTTCAGTTGACATTCCCAAAAGATCTCAGACTTACAACCCCCTCTTCCAAACACTAAACATGTGAACACTAAACTCTTTAGAGCAGCCTGTCTGTCACCTGACAACTCCATGAAGAGAAAAACAAGCCACTAACTGATCCCTATCCATATCCCTGACTCAAAGAACCTATGAGTTAAAATAAAAGGCTTTGTTTTAAATCACTCTTTTGGATTAGTTGACTATGCAGCAATAGATCCACTGAGTGTAATTTGCAAGTGGGAGTGAGGCATTCACACAACAAAAACTTAAAATATGAGAAATTGTCTTTGGGACTGAGCCGCTCAGAAGCTTGCAGGGCCTGGAGGAGGATTTTGGAAGTCTGATGTTCTCAATGTGTCTGTTGGTGAAAGTTTAAGAGAAAGTGGTGGGAATAAAAATAACTGGAAGCTGAAAGAAAAGAAACAGTATTATATAGCAGCAGAAAGGTCAACAAAATTTTCACCAGCGATAACATGAAAACTGGAAAATGTACCTAATGAATAGATGGACGTGACTGAGGATATTTCCAGACAGGATATAGAAAGCATCAGTTGGTTTCTTTTAGCTGAGCCACATAAGCTGTAAATAGAGATGAGCTAAAGGAAGAATATTGAGTTATCTAGCAGGATGTAGAAAAAATACAAAGGAGCAGGTTAGCTGGGTTAGAAAATAAAACTATGTATCATCTTAATGTTAGAAGCTTCTCTAACTTGACGAGAGCCTCAGGTTAAAGCAGAAATCATGGTAGATCTCAGTAAAATATTCATCATATAAAGATGAAACCAAGGGTTTATGTATAAAACCCATTTGACACTGAAAATAATTTTAAGTGGTACGTAATAGGCCATTTCCATCAGCCAAAAGCCCTTTCTGGGATTTGCTTTGAAGACTCTTTGGGTTAAAATGTAGAGTTTCTAAGATTCTTCTGTGTTTTTCCTACAGCTTCCCAATAATGAATGTGTATATGCGGCTTCTCTCTAATGGAGTGTATTATAAATCGGTTTACAAAAATCAAACAAACTTTTCAAAAGACTTACAGAATCTTGAACTGAATAGAACTGAATAGAACAGAGACAGTAGATAGTAGATCATTAATAAAGATCTTTAGATCACTGAATTACTTTTTACTTTTTATTTTTTGTACAGGAAGCATGCTTAAAAACCACTCAGTGGTAAAGACAGGTTATTTCTCATGGAAAAGAAAGGAAGATTTAGTGAGTGGAAATAAGACCCGAGAGGGTGGTGCCAAATGTCATTGAAATTATTCCCAGATACCAGTCATCAGTCATTAGCTCGTGTGCTCACTTGGATTTCAAATGTTCTGTAGAATAGTGACTATAGTTATTTTCATTTTCAAATGAGAGTGCCATGTCCACTGCAGTCTATGTCTGTACCTCTATTGTAGATTGTGACTATGAAGCAGATGGTTTTAATCTTTAGATCACAAGTCTTCAGTAGAAAAGCGACTGTATCTGATAGGATATGAGACCTCCAGGGCCTCCATTTCATCCTGAATAGATGTGTTGAGAGTGGTAATTCTTGTATTGTTATTGATCATATAAGGAAAGAATTCAGTCTTTCAATATTTTATAGAACACTAGTTATAGATACAGGGTGCATGCACTTTGTCGGGTTGAGGAAGTTTTCTTCTATTTCCAATTATATCATGAGTGGGTGTTGAATTTTGTCAAGCACTTTTATTCTGCATCAGTAATTAATAATAGGAAAGATACATGTTCTTATATGTCTTATTTATATGCACACTCTGACACAATATACTGAGAAGGGTATATCATTTCTGTAGCATTTTTCCCAGAAATGAATTACCTAAATCTAATTCTGATAAAAACCATTAGACAAACCAAAATTAAAGAGAATTATAAAAAATATATAATTGATCAGTATAGGAGTGTTAAGATCATGAAAGACAAAAAGAGACTAAAGAATTGTTGCTGATCAAAGGAAAGAAAAGACACATGACAATCGAGAGCATGTAAGATGCTAGATTGGATCAAAGAATAGAAAAAAGACATTATGAGAAAACCACTGAATTTGGAGTTAAGTCTGTGCTTCAGTTAATAGTGTTGTGCCAATGTTACCTTCTTAAATTTAAAAAATATTTTATCATTGTATAAAACATTAATCTAAAGTAGAAGCTGGAACAAAGTTATATAGAAAACCCCTAAACTATTTTTACACCATTTTTATAAGTCCAAAATTATCTCAAACATAAAAAGAAATAGTTTACATGCAGCAATTAAAATGGAAATACTAATGAATTAACGATTTAGAAAACAGGACTTCAATGATAATTATTCCCCCAAAAGCTTAACAACAATGAAAAGTTTCTTTAAAATTACTCTTTATTTTGCAAAAAGTGAAATCTTTAAAAAGAAATTGTCTGCTCCCTTTTAGGAGTCAAAGTTAAAAAGAAGAGATTTATAAACATTGCTATTGACTGCTATACTAGCTTGTTATAATATAATTAACCAGAATATTGCAGATCATTAATAAGGAAGGTGGCAAAAATACTCAAGGACTTTCAGGTATAAGCATGATAGATACACGGAAGCATCATTTTGTCAATTGAAATTACTTTAGCATGGGTATGCAGAACAGATTCAAGCAATTCTTTCATAAGTATATTTGGCAGATGGGCTCATAGTGTATGTGTGTTAGTGCAGGAGAGATTTTGTTAATAGACCAATAGTTCCAACAGCCGACACGTTCTGGAGACATAATGGTCTATCATATCAATGATCAGTGACCTTAAAGGCTATAAATACACTGTAACTGTCTTTTGTGTAAAGAATCTGCAAGCTAAAGGGTGCCCAACAACCATAACTTGCAATGGTACAGTCCCTAAATATGACTCTACCGTGATGGACTGTGACTGCTGAGAACGAGCCGTCATCCTCTACTGGATCAGTAATCGGCATTGTTAATATTCATAGGAGTTGTGCTGCAAAACCCTCCATACTTATCAGTAAAGGGAAAATGCACCCTTTGTCCTTCTCTTGTCTAGGTTAATTTCAAGAAATGTCAACCACGATGTCTTGAAATGCTGTTATGAAAGTTTATCAGTAATGTCTGCATAAAAGAAAAAAAATGAATTTTAAAATCTCTTTAATAGTAAAAAGTAGGAATTTATGTCGAGGACATCTTTACTGACTACTTGGATCACTCCCACAATATTTTGTCATCCTAAGCTTGGCAATTTCCAGGAAAGCTCTTTCCATTTCCTGCTTATATTGTGAGCATACCATCATCTTTTTATTTGCATATTTAGTCATAAAAATGGAAGAATAATGGCAGACTTTATTGAACAAGAACAGACATCAACTTTTGTCTCAATTATTTTCTTATGTTCGTCCTATAATACTTAGAAAATTACCTTAATCTTCTTTTTTTATTTACATACCAAAAATAGATTTTTCTAATGGGTAAGTTAACATTATTTCAGAATATCATTACATCTGTTGTATTTATTGTTTATTTTTTCTTAGAGGTAAAAAGAAAGAGATAGCAAGGTATGTTTGGAAATATAAAAGTAGTGGACCCCATTGTCTTGAATGCCAAATATTATACACACACACATATATATATACACACAGACATTCACGATCATGAGTAGTAATGGAAACAAAAGGCTGATATTTTCAGAAATACTGAGATTAGTTGTCAATGATTACTAAGAATGAGTTATTGTGAATTATGTGGATGTAGACTGAATTTAAAATAAATACTTTTCTTTCTCGTTAGTTGGCTTTCTAACTTGAATTATCCCAATATCATTATAGCTTATTGATACTATTAAAAAAAACGGTGGCACCTATTAAAAACATCTCTAAAAGAGTAGATAAAATAATAGAATAGACAATAACTTTAAAAACTAGGCATGGAACAAAGTAGTTAAGTTGCATGAAAATAATTGCAAAGTAAAAATGAGAGAAACAATGATTTATTTTTAATGCAGCATTGCATTAAATAATTAATTTTAATGGAAGGAAAATTGCTTTCATCAGCTTACCCTTCTAAATGATTAAATGTAACATCATCATGTCACAAGCCTGCTTTTAGTAATAGAGTAAAAGCCATTTTGACTACTACACCCTGATAAATAATTTAATGATACTTACCTAAAAATATGTGCTGTGCATGCTAAATTAGATGTTAAAACTTTAAGGCATTTGTGGGGTCAATAGTATATAAACTGCTTCTTCTACTCTGAATAGCATTTGGAAATACACCAAACATTTGTCAAGCTGACAAATATAAATGTCTTTAATTCATTGGAAAATATAAAGGAGAATTTAAAAATAAGAATTATGCCCTACAATACAGTTTATTTAATAATATTGTTTATCTTGGTGTAATAAGATCATTGGATTCAGAATCAAAAGATCTGAGTATGAACAAGTCTAAAAATATTAACTACATGATGTAGAGAATTATCAATGTGTGCTTTTCATCTATGTGTTCTTTTGGGGGGTAGAATTAAATAGCACTTGTGAACACGTATCCTGTATACAAGACTTTACTAATATAAGCATTATTATTATTGTCACTAAATGCTTTTTTTTAATCTATAAAAAGCATAATTAGCCTTTGGTGTGTACAGTTCTGTGGGTTTTGGTAAATTCATACAGTCACATATCTATCTCTACAGTCGTTATATACACAGTTATGTCAACTCAGTCCTTTGAATGTTCTTTGGAGTCAATCCCTGGCTCTACTTTGCTTCCATATTATTGCTTGATTTTTCCAGATGGAATCAAACAATAGGTAGTATTTTGAGTCTGACTTCTTTCACTTGGCAAAACACATTTGAGATCTATCCATATTTTTTCATGTATCAATAGCTTGCTCTCTTTTACTGTTCAGTGGTATTCCAAGACTTCCATAATATGTGTGCATATACTAAAGTTTGTCATTCACCAGTTGAAGGACATCTGGATTGTTTTCAGTTTTTGGTGATTATAAGTAAAGATGCCATAAACATTAACATCTAAGGTTTAGGTGAACACAAACTTTCATTTCTTTGCAGTAAATATGTAGGAGTATAATACTTTTATCATGCATATGTTTAATTCATACTGCTAAACTATTTTACAGAATGGCTTTACCAATCAGCAATTGCAACAGCAATGTGAGAGTTCTGGTTGTTCTGTATCCTCTCCAGCACTTGGTATTGTAGGATATTTATTACTATTATAATTACTATTCCACTTGTTGGTAGGGAAGTAGCATTTTAATAGATGTGCAGTGGTATTTTATTGCAATTTTAATTTGCACATCCCTGAAGGTTAATGATGTTGAGCATCTTTTCATATGATTAATATCCAAATATTTTCTTTGTTGCAGTTTCTACTTAAATCCTTTGCTCATATATATTTTGGTTTATATGTTTCCTTATTGTTGATTTTTGAGAGTTCCTTATATTATACACTCTGTATACAAGTTTTTTAGCCAATAACATGATTTACAAATATTTTCAATCTCTCAATAATTTGTTTTGCACAGCAAAAGACTTTAATTTTTATAAAGTCCAATAAATTTTCTACTTTTTATATTATACCTAAAAATTCTTTTGCTTAACATGAATCTGTATAAAATATTCTGTTTGCTTCCAAAATTTGAAATTTTATAATTCGGTCTATGATCTATTTTGGAGTGATTTTATACAAGTTGTGAGGTAAAGGTTTATATTTTACTTGTGAACACCTACTTGTTCTACTACTATATATTGAAGTGATGCTATAGTATGGATATTTGTCCCCTCCAAATTTCATGTTGAAATTTGATCTCTAATATCGGAGGTGGGGGCCTAATGGAAGGTGTTTGGCTCATGGGGGCAGATCCCTAATGTATAGTTTAATGACCTCCAAGAGTGGGGGTTGAGTCTAATTCTTAGTTTCTGCAAGAGCTGGTAGTTCAAAAGAGCCTGGAACCTCTACTCTCTCTCTCTTACTTCCTCTCTCTCCATGTGATCTCTGTACCTGCATGTTCCTCTTCACTTTCTGTCATGAGTAGAAGCAGTCTGAGACCCTCACCAGAAGGAGATGGTGGCACTATGCTTCTTGTACAACCTGCAGAACAATGAGCCAAATAAATCCCTTTGTTTTAAATAAATTATCGGCCTCAAGTATTCCTATATAGCAACAATAAAAAGACTAAGACACAAGACAATCTTTTTGCCACTGAATAGCTTTCACAACTCTGTGATAAATCTATTGACTCTATTCAAATGGGTCTATTTGTGGAACTTGCTTGTTCCATTGACCTATATATTTATTATTTCACGAATGTCACACAACCCTGATTACTTTTATGGCAAGTCTTGATACAAGTATGGTGAGCCCTTTAACTTTGACCTTCTGTTAAAATTGTTTTGGCTATTTAACATTTTTAAAAGGCAATTGTAAGTCTTCTACCTTTTCATATAAAGCTTAGAAAAAGTTTACTGATGAAAAGTTTATGGATAAAAAACCTATTAGTATTTTGACTGGAATTTTCTTGAATCTATTGATCAAATTGGAGATAATTGGCATCCTAAGAATAATTGAATATTTTTCCTATCAATTAATTCTCCTTTTTATACTTTATTGGATTGATTTTGCTAATACTTTGAAGATGTTTGCATATATGTAAATGAAAGAGTTTGTGATTTTTTTTCTTTTTGTAATGTCTTTTCAGGGAATTGATATTAGGCTAATGATGGCCCTATACAGTATATTGGAAAATGTTCCTTCCACTTATATTTTGTGGAAGACATTGTGTAGAATTGGTATTATTTTCTTTCTTAAATATTTAGGAGAACTCACCAATGAAACATCCTGTGCCTGGAGCTACCTTTGTTGGATGATTTGAAATTATATATTATATTACTTTAACAAACTTAGTACTATTAAGATTATTTTTTCTTTAGTTAGTATTGATAGTTTAAAAAGTATTCCACTCTATCTAAATTTTCAAAATTATTAGAAGAGTTCTTTGTTTCATATTTTAATTGTCCATTTATTATTTGTGGTATCTAGAATGATGTTCTAGTTTTATATTGCTCCTGGTAATATATATCTCTCATCTTTTTTACTCCTCTGGCTAGCTAGACATTTATTGATTTTACTGATCTTTTCCAAGAGCCAGATTTTGATTTGGTCATATATCCTATTGTTATTCTGCTTTTAATTTCCTTGATTTCTGCTCTTATATTTATTATTTCCTTTCTCATGATTTAAATTTAATTGCTCTTACTTTTCTAGTTTTTAAAACATACTCTTTGATTAGTGATTTGAGACTTTTATTTTACAAAATTTCACTTTATGCAATAAATTTCTCTCTATCCATTGCTTTAGCTGTGTCCTTCTATTTTGATATTTTATATTTTCATTTTTATATATATCAGAATAATTTTTAATTTTTCCATAAGACTCCTTGAGTTATATGTATAGATATGTGTCTTTTTCTTTCTAAATATTTGAGATTTCCAAGATATCTTTCAGTTATTAATTTCTAGTTTAATTCTTTAATGGTTTACTCAAGGAAAATGTATTCTTTTCTTCCTGCCTTCAGTGTTCTGATATACATCAATTAGGTTTATAGTGTTGTTCAGATTTTCTATACCTTTACTGATATTCTGTCTACTTGTTTTATCAGGTACTGAGAAGAGAATGTTGAAACCTTTAATTATACATGGATTTACCTATTCCTCTTTTTAGTCCTATTAATTTTTCATTCTTATATTTTGAAACTCTGTTTTTTGGTGCATAGGCCTTCATAATTGTTGTATCTTCCTTAAGAATGAACTACTTTATCATTATATTATATCCTTCTTTCTTCTTGATAATACCTCTTGTCCTGAGGCCTACATTATCTCATATTAATGTAACTACTCTAGCTTATTTTTCACTAGTGTTTGCATGGTGTATACACACACACACACACACACACATATGTATATATACATATAAATGCACATACAGAGATATCTATATATCTATATATTTCTATTCTTCTACTGTAAACTTTTATGCATCTTCAGTATAATTTTCTTTGATTTCGTTGTAAGTAAAAAATATTGCATCCTTCACATGGTTTTTGTGACACTAAAAAGTATAATCCATGTAAAGTCATTAGTTCAGTGCCTGGAATAGGGATAGTATTTATTTAATATTGCTAATATTAGAGTGTTATCAACCTTCAATATTTGAAAGTATAACTCTTGTATCAGTTGGTATTAATTATCTTAAATTTACTTATTATGATAAATCCTGGAGATCTTATTTCTTTAAAAGTATCCTTAACTCCAAACTCTTAAATTTTCTGATTTTTTTTCTCTGCCTCTTATTTATTTCTTCTGATATTATTCCAAATCTTAGACTCAATCTCCCTTATGTCTAGTTTAATTTCCCATTTATCTCCACCACCAGCCTAATCCTCATAACAGACCTACATACAAGTAGCTGACAAGTAGAGAATTTCACATTCTTATTAAATGTCTCTTATTGACATATTTCTGAACACCCTACCTTCTGAGATTGTTCACAATCTAAGCTGTTCCAAAGTACCATATTCATCTCACAGCAATTTGCTGTTTCTCTCTTTTGTATTTTTCTTCATTACTTTCTTCTTAGATTCCTTATGACCTCTATTTCTTATCTATTTTGCAGAATTATTTTCTCAGAACTATACACCAGTGAGGTAACCACCACACATTTCACATGTGTATTCTTGCTACTCACATAGAACCAAAAAAACCTAATCTCTCAGAAGCATAAACTATTAACACCCATACCAAGTTTATAGAAACAAGCTGTGACTTGAACATACTGTGTTTTAATATCATTTTAATATGTCTATTTATCATCAATCACTTTATATATTAATTTTAGAATTTGAGGAATTTGGAATTCAATCAAATGGAGGTAGACCTGTAAATTAAAATTATCCTTATTCCTTATTCAGAGTTAGACACATTTAAATAACTTTTTAATTGGAGAATTCTCTCTCCTTACTTGCCTTTAAACTAATACCAATTAGTTTTTATAGAGATTGAAAAATAAAATTGGAATAATGTATTACTCCTGTGAGTTGAACTGAATAAATTATTTTTAGTATTTCCCATAAATCTAATAAATATTTCTGAAAATTAACCAAATGTCTTCTTGCCATAGTGTGATGGAATGCTGGTGGATGTTGGGAAGTTGATCTCTCTCAAACCCACATATATACACAAAGGACTTTCCATGCTGGTTGCATTCATGCCAGTTATTCATCTGTGAACCACAAAATAAGCTGGGAAATTAAAGAATGCCTCTCATGCTAAAATTTGAAATGCATATTAATGGCAAATATAATTCCTGACATAAGACATGTGCCTTTCCAGGTTTATTAGGGCAACAGTGGAGATGTCCATCACCTATGATGTCATCTTAGCTTTTAGGTTTAATTTTTCTTCTCATCTTTGAGACCATTACAAACAAAAAAAAAGAATAATTATGCCCACCTGAATGGTCTTGTGTTTATAAGAGTTTGTTCTCCATTAAACTGCAAATGTAGAAATGAGTAATTGGACTTTCAGGGGAAGTATGAGGAAGGTTATTCCAAAAGATACAATTTCCAAGTAATTGCCTTGTTACTCACAGTGAAAAAATAGTTACAGTAATTATGGATTTATTCCTTTCAAAAGTTACATTATATTTGTATTCTTATTAGCTTTTCTTATTTAGTTTTCTTAAATCAAAGAGATTCCAGTTGTGTTATCATGTGAATGAAACATAACACAGCTATTTGTTTTCATTAAACTCAACTTAGAGAGTGGCTTATGGAGTCTAGTGACAAGGAATAAAGAAAGAATTAACCAGAAGCTTTTCTGTCACTGAATTTTGTGAGCCAAGTGTTTATTTCAGTTCACTCTGGGGAAAACCAATAATATATTTAATTCCAATCAGAACCACTTGGTGTTTAAAAGACCAACTTAGTATTTAAACTAAACTTGAAAGGCAATCTATATGTGGGTTCTCTGTTCTGTTCCATGCACATATAGCCAAGTGATCTTTGACAAAGCATACAACAACATACATTGGAGGATAAAAAGCCCTACTCAATAAATGGTGCTGGGAAAATTGGATAGCCACATGCAGAAGAATGAAACAGAATCCATATGTCTCACCACTCACAAAATTTATTCAAGATGGATAAAAGATTTAAGTATAAGGCACGTACAGGTGTGGAGTTTTAAATATGATATTACAAAATTATTTGAAGTAAGAATTATTAGTTCTGCTATAAAGGAGAATTAAGTGAAGTTTAGTTAACTCATTAACTTACCCAAAACAGATAAAAAAGGGCTAGAAATATAAATCAGTCACATTTTATTTAAAAATCTATGTTCAAATGATAATTTTACATGGATGACTCTTTCTATGGATAATATAATAAAGGTGAAGTCATTCTATTCTTAGAGTTAAGGTTCATTGCTGTTTCAGATCTATCAATAGGAAAGTTTCATATAATTATATTTCTATGGTCTATATAGCTAAAAACTAGAAGAAATCAAATCAGTTCAATACCTTTATCTGTTATTGCTATCAAATCAAATATACATAGTGAAAGTGATTTAAAACATGTTAGCAAAGATTATTAAGACATCAATAATCAAAACTTCAAATATCTTCAGTTTTGCATAGATACACATGACTGTTATTCAGAACTATGTCCTGGCAATAGAAGAATAAGATCAATGCATAACAGAAATCTTGAATTTGGTCTCAATTAAAAAAATAAAGATATTTAGAATAATATGTATTTTCAAGAGCTAAATGAACAAATCTGAAATATTTTATATAATAATTACAAAAATCTCATATAGTCCTTCATAAATATCCCACAATTTTAGAATGGAAAAATAATTGGCATAAATTTATAGATATTAATAATAATACATTTTTTTAAATAAAAAGAAGTCTTCATTAATCTCAGTATAAATTTAAATTTTGAACAATATATACTACTTTTCAATCAACATACACTGCTCTGTTCCAGCTAAAAAATAAGTAAAGTATTTACTTGGAAAAAAAATAGAAGAAAATAGCAAGAAACTCTATTACAAAGAAGGTGAAAACAATTTTAATATTTTGTTTCTTGCAGGACTCATCAGCAACAAGAATAGTAACATGGAAAAATAATTTATCTTCATAGGGGAATTCTCAGCTAGATGTTCCCTGTCATAAAAAATATTTGAGAATATTTTCAGAGTGATTTGTTTTGGGTAAAATTATACTGCTGAACTCATAATTTTTAATTTTATCTGCATAGATATAGACCTTTGAACTGTTCTCCTTCCCTTCAGGATTCTAACACTTGTGTGTACTCCTTTGTACTTAATTCTGTAAAATCTCTCAATTCTGGGGCTTATGAGAAAGTGGTTATCTATGCTTAACCATAAGTAACATGAGTATGGCCTAAAGGAAGTGTAAAATTGAGTTAAGTCTTCATGAAAGCCACATTAATATCACATGAACTAAATATTTACTGACTTGGCTCCTCATTGGTCTAAGGTTTTGAGAGTAAATTTCTCAGCCTTACAAAAATGTGCTATAAAAATGTGTGTGTGTTTGTGTATTTCAAGAATGGTATAGTTTAGAAAAAATACAAGCTGAACTGGAACATAATTTTACTGTTTTCTTACTTGTTTAAATTTGGTTGAATTGGATAAATAGAAATGGTAAAGTTTGAAGGGAAATATGTAGTAACGTGAACCTAACTGAGATATAATCTACTCTCTGGAGGAAGTGACATGATTTTACTATTAAACCTGTAATTTATTTATTTTAGATTATATTTTATTTTATTTTACTTCATAGTATTATGGGGGCACAAATGTTTTTGGTTACATGGATCACTTTTGTAATGCTCAAGCTAGGGTTAAAAGTATGCCTGTCACTCAGATAGTGTTCATTGTACCTGTTGGGTATTATTGCTATTTTGGAAGGTAGAGAAGTGTTTTGACCTCTTATAATCATAAAGAGTTTTCTTCTTTGTATGAGGAATACTGAGTACACAGAGGATCACTTATATTTTAGCTTTAGAAAATGAAGATTACTTAGAACTGATAATTTTGGCATTAAAACATTTACTTCTAAAAATGGCTTGAAGTAAAATGTTATTTAGTCTTTAGATTTTACTTATCATCAGGAGTAGTTTGAAACATTACTTTATTAAATTCTTTTATATTGTTTAGATAAATTTATATATTATAATTATAGTGTATTATAAATCTTAAGCACAGGTGGTATCATTTGTATAAACAAATTATAATCTAAATAACAAATTTGTAAGTGTGTATTTTCATTCCAGAACGCTATCCATTCCCACAGTGCAGCCCAATGTAATTCAAAACAGTAGGTGTTCGGAGTTGAGCTTTCAATTTGCCTAGAGCACTTTCTGTAAATTATATGTGTTGTATACGCTTGTTCAGCTTTTGGTGTACAGAATTTGCCCAAAGCAAGGGTTGAGTTCCAGAACTCTTAGAATTTCTAATTCTCTGTATCTTCAAATTACTAAAAAATACTTTTTTTTACCCCTTTTATTAAATCAGTGAGCAAATATTTTATCAGTTAATATTCTGGAAGTATTGAATAATTTAAACAGACAATGATAGTTAGATATTTAGTTTTTCTTTTCAAGAAAGAAAAAATCTTTTCTTCAATAAAAATAAAATAACTGCACATACTGACCAGGTATTTAATATCTATTTGGTAAAACCAATCCCATGCTATAGAACTTTGTATTTCATTTAATAAATATGCATTGCTTTATTATGCATATCACAGTTATAGACAGTGAGGGAAAAATGAATAGAAAATGACTTCAGTTTTCAAAGAACTTACAAATTAATTAAGCAGGAGTAGGTAAATATGAATAAGTTATTAAATTATTATTTTGAAGAGGTAGTATCTTGCTATATTGTTCAGGGTGGAGTAAAGTGACTATTCACAGGTGTAATCATAGTGTACTGCAGCCTGAAACTCTTGGGCTCAAGCAATTGAGACCCTCCTGCCTCAGTTTCCCAAATATCTGGGTCTACAAGTGTACTGCACCCAGCCTTTTATTTATTTATTTATTTTTTATTACTTCATATTATGGGGGTACAGATATTGTTAGGTTTACATATCTTGCCCCTCCACCCCTTCCCCACCCCGCTATGCCAGCGCTTCTAGCGTGTCCAGCCTTCAGGTGGTGCACACCGAACCCACTGTGTAAGCACCTAGCCTTTTAAAAATTCTTTATACATAAGTTTCCTCATCTATAAAATTTCATTTAAAAAGTAGTAAAGATTAAATGAAATAATAAACAAATTATTCCTAACATAATAATAAATTCTTAGAATATACAAATTATTCTTACCATTTACAAAACAGAAGCTGAATTCTAGATTATTTTTATATTACATTAATCAATATATTTCATTTTATCAATTACTAAAATTTTATTAATAACATGCATGTGAAAGTTACTATATATGCATTCTTTCAACTAAGTCAAAATGTATACTACTTTTTGTTTATCAACTAAATTTTGCCAAACCACACTAAAAGCAAATGTTAAAACATGAAGGAATTTTCAGTCCCTTTACCCCATAAAAAATTCTGACATTTTTACCTAACCATCATTTGGCTTTCTTTCCAAAGATAAAAGAAATGCTTATTTAATTGTTTTTCTTCACATACTTAAACTCTTGTTGTATTTTCAAGTTTAGCCTTGGGACAGGAAACCACGCCATGAAATACAACAAATTTTTGCAGAGATCTAATTTGGCAGGGGCAAGCATATAGTCCTTCTCTTTCTCTCTCCCTCTCTCTTTCCTCCCATTATAATTATTTCTCAAATTTTTGCCAGAAGAACTTGAGCTGTGAAATGAAAATGGATCCTGTGGTCTTGGCTTATTTTAATTTATCACATATAACAAGATATTGAATCTTCTCTTTTATTCAGTCTTAAAGTTTTGTCTTTTAATCAGTGTTTAATTTATTTATACATAATGTAATAAATGACATGGTTGAAAGTGTACCATCTTGGCACTTGTTTTCTATCTGTATCATCTGTTTTTATTGTGGTTATTGTGTTATGTTTTCTCTTCCTGTCTTCTTTTGGTGAATCAAATTTTTAATATTTCATTGTAATATTTTATTGAATTTTAGACATATCCTTTTGCACTATTTGTAGTATTTTCTCTAGAATCTCAAATACCATTCTTTTAATGTATCAAATTATACTTTGATAATACTGTACTATTTCATTCACATACATGAATCCACACACACAACACACGCATACATACACACACAATATGTGTGTGTCATAGCAGCCTCCTTGTCAGCTCTAATACAGTTACATGTTCAGTTATCAGCCATTCCCCAGGACTCAATAATGTCACATCTATGAATTGTATATTTACTGGCTGGGATATGCTAGCTGAGATGTAGTTTTCCTCATTTTTTTTTCATTACAACATATATTTAGCAATATCTAAAATGTTGTCTAATGTGCCTGTGCTAAAGGTAGCAACAGTTTTAGATATATAGAGAAAAGAAAATTGCCAGAAAAAAAAATTTGGACATGATTTTACATCATGTAATTTAGCTTGATGTACTGTGGTTCATCTCATCATTTCTGAATCAAATGCTATGATCAGAGAAATTCATAAATATGGTTCCTCCGGCCTGTGTCATTGGCCCAACCTCACTGCAGAGAAAGCTAGAGTCAGTCCCCTCATGGAATGGTTTTTCTTTGAGAGACAGAGCATCCTTCTGTTTTCAGAAGAAGTTGTGGGAGAAGCGATGGCAGGTGAATCTTACAGATAAAGTCCATACTTGATGAACAGACATATCATTTTCTTGCAGTTTTCCCATCAAAACATGCTTTTGTACATTTACTCGTCTCTCAAATTTGCTTTTGCTTGTCTAAAAGCCTTTTCTCCAAATTTGTGGATGAGTCATATCTATTTTCTAATTTTCAATATTACTATGACTATCATTTTCACCTGTACAATTTTCTTCATCCTTGAATCTAGTGTTATCCAAAATCTGAAACATCAGGTAATTATAAATGTTGTACAAATGTTATATAAAAAATTCGATTATGCATTTCTATCTTTATTTGAAAAGATTATGCATATTTAATCTGTCATCATGATTATTATATTTCCAGTCAAGGCTTCTTTAATTTGATATAAAGTCAAATTTGTAAAATGCATAAATAAGAGTACAGATATAATCAAGTATAGCAAATATTATAAAATAAGAACACACTAATGATTGATATGAATTACTCTCTGGTCTAATGAATGTGATATTCCTCTACATTTTCAAATAATTTATTACTCTAACATAATTATTCTCCACTGAACTGTAGATTCATTAAAACAGATACAGTATCTTATTAATTGCACTTAAGATTCTTGCCATATCATAGGCTTTCATAGTATTTGTTAAATAAATTAATAATGAATGCATTAATGAACAAACCCTAACTCTGATCAACAGTCAATTCAACAGTCAATAATGTGTGATTGCCACATTATATGTCTCCAGAGATGATCTTATTTCAGATGAACTTTCTCAATTTTCTTTTTTAATCACTGTAAATTCAATCATGGTTTGGATTGCCAGAGGAATTTACATATTGAATAATATATTATGAAAGCATCTATATAACTCTCCTTGAATCTGAAAGAATAGTATGTTTCTTGGGCAGAAATGATGAAATATGTCAAAAGAATATCTAGAACTAGTATTATTCACTAGGAATTTTGGGTGTTTACTTCACTACCCCTATACTTGGATAAATCTGTAGTTTTGGCAATAAGGTAAGTACTTTGGTTTTTCAACTATGTAAATTTCATGAGCTGTCATTTCACATGGTGCCTTTGTGCTTAACTGACCCTACTGCTGTCAGATTATTTCAACACACCAAAGCTTTTGCTTTCCAAAATTAAGCTTCTCACATAGTCCTCTCTGTGTATGCTAAACTGTAATATAGGTTAAGTGTGGATAATAAGATCTGAAAGATCCCAAACTCCCACAGGTAACTTCCCTCCATACATGTTTATTTGAAATATATTGTCTACTTTGGAACACAATTTGTTTCTTAACATTGTATCCATCAATATAAAAAAGGTATTTCTTACTAATGTAACTGCCATCCACTCACTTATATACTACATACTCTTTATTGCATTTTATATTATGTAATTATAGGCCTTAACTTGACCCAAGCACATATATGCAAACTAATGTACACTCTCATCTGGTTACCTCTTCTTGATTCCTCTTCATATACCTTAAGATTTGACATATATATATATATATATATTCAAAGTGAAGATTAAAAATATTTTCTTTTTATTTGAATCAAATGTAAGTTTTATTGTGAAAATTTTATTCATAGAGAAAATAATAGCTAAGCAACTTCAGTGGTTTAGCTTTTCAATTAACTGTTGATTACTTTCCATTTTTAATAAAAGAGAAAATTAAATTAATTGTATGTATGTGATTTTCCAACATATTAAATATTCCTTACTCTTTATTATTATTAAAATAAGGCAAAATAGAATAGATTTTTGTGGTCATTAATGGATATCTAATTAGTAAATAAGAAAATATGTTATTTAAATTACAAAATTATAAAAATAATATTTTATATTAAATATATGTACATATTCTTTAAAACATACATGTATAACACATATTAATCATATACCAACATACAATTTTATATGAAATATATAAGATCATAAGACATTTAACTAGGAATTATTGAATATTTACTCGGAATATAAAAGAAAAGTTTGACAATCTGATTATTTAAAAAAATCTCAGCTACCCACAGCACTAATGGACCTGTCTTTTTCTTGTTTTAGTTTTGCAGTGTTTAACACCCTTCCTATTTTGGGAACATTTTCTACCTTTTTTGGGAGAGTCCACATGCCAAATACAGATGCTGAAATTGCCAGATATTTACTTTGCCATTCTTTCACTGTACCTGGAACATAGGCACACAGCCAGGTCTCAGCATACAAAATACATCCTCCGTATTAGCTACGTATAGTACAAGAAACAGCATATGAATAGTCACCCTGAGAGAAGGCAGTAGTAGTTATGCAACCTCTGGATTTTAGACTACAAGGGCAGTACTGCCAGCAAGTCCAGGAGCCTGTGCTTGCAGTGTTGGCAGCCATGACAGTGGTGAGAGTTCAGCAGAAGTAGCAGCAATGACATCAAGGGGCAGATTCTGGGGTGTCATTTTGGCCAAGGTTCTAGTTGTCTTGCATCTGACCTATGTTCTTCAATTATGACATATCTAAATTTATCTTCCTTTTCCTCAGCCAGAATCTACTTCTTGTAGTTACAGCAAAGAACCTGAAGTCTATAATAAACAAGACCACATTTCTTTCAATGGACAGAGTCTGATTTCATGCTAATTAGAAGACTGTATTTTATATTCCCTTTAGAGTTGATGCAATGCCTATGTTAGCTACTCACATAAATCAGTTAAGTTTTTCTTTGTGTTCCCTAAAGCTCTTTATGGTAAAGTCACATCAAGTATCAAATACTTTCATATTACATTGGAAAAATGTACAGATCCATAAAAATGTGCACATATTGCAATGCATCTATTTGAACTTTGTAACTATCTATAATCAAATTTTAAGTATATAAACAAAGGCAAATCAACAACATTTTTAGATTATATTTTCTCCTCAAAACATTTGGTACAATTCACTTTGGAGCAATTTATGTGTCTTTTTTCTGAAGAGATAATGTAGCCTGTCACTGATACGTTAGAACATGAAATAGAAAAAGCAATTACCAAATCAACTATTTTTGATTTGAAGATTTAGAAAGTAGCTATTAAAATAAGCATACTTGAAAGATATTTTATATTTCCTTTATTAAATCAATATACTGTTTTTATTTATAAATTGGTAACCCCGTAAAGACTTAAACATTTTTATATAAGTAAAAATGTTGATTATAAGTAAAACAATTATTAAACCAACAAAAACATTGAAAAATGACTTCAACAAAGTTATTTTATGATTGGAATTTTATTGAAGAGGGAATAGAATGTTAGTTGACAGATTCATTTGAAGTAAATATTTTATAAAATATGGGGGAGGCAGCAATATAAATGGATTAAAGGGAAATCAATGTTTCCTAGCTCAATATAAAAAGTCACCTGGAAAACTGAAGCTAATTGGTTGAGATTTATCCTGCACTGATTCAAGACAGCTGACCAGAGACACCAGCTCCCAGAGCATCTAGTAAGCAGGAAAAGTTTTATATGAAAGAGAAAAAGTAAACAAACAAACATATATCAGGTGTAATTCTGAGGGAAGGGTGCCAGAACCCATAAGAGACTCCACAAAAAGAGGTCGTGGAATGTAACAAAAAGGAAAATATAGGCAGATCAACCCCTGAGAGGCTTGGAGTCCAGCAAAAAAGGTAGTTGGAGCGGTTTGTTTCTCCCTCCCTTGTATCTCTGACAGTTGGTGGGTCTTCTAGCTGCTGGAGAGACTTTCCGCTCCCACGAGCTCAAAAACTATTGCCCCCAGTGAGCTGGAAGCTTCTTGTGGACAGTGATATTAGTAATAGTAGTGTGGTCATAGTGGAAGTATTAAGAGTAATCATGATAGTGATAGTAGTGATAATAATAGTAATGGGCCTTACTGATAATAATAGATGTATCAGTGATAATTTATGAAACACTGATCAGGCTAATGTTGCTTTGATTACTTTGTATGCATTAACATATAAGAATTCAGTCTTCTTCAATCTGTGTATGCTAAGGTGATTTTGCTGGGCTCTCTCACCTATCTAGGACTAGTGGTGTACAACCGCACCGACTCTGCACCTGGTTTTGTCTCATCATTACACAAAATACTGGCTTTTGTTCACTGGATAGATGGTTACATTCCAAGAGACGGGCAAAGCATGCTATTGGCAAGTACTTCTGCCACATTCTTTTATACAAAGGATGGTTACAAGTCCAGCTCAAATATAAAAGAAGAAGAAGTGGATTCCAGTTCTTGTTGATAATATTGAAAATTAATAATGCCAGAGCCTGGTTATAAGGAAAGAAATAATTGTGACCATTTTTGTTCTCTAGTACACCATGTCTTTGAGGTCTAGATATACACTGCCCAATTCAGTGGTGCAAGTCTTATGCAGCTATTTGTTTTAATTTATTGTAATTATATAAAGTTAAATTTTAGTTATTTAGCTAAGCAAGCCATTTTTCAAATGCTCAATGACCACATATGGCTAGTGGATATTTTCTTGGGCAAAATGAATTGTAGAACTTTTCCGTCATCGCAGCAAGTTCTATTGGGGAATTCTAGATAACAAAACTTGATCATAAGTGTTATGTGTTTCTTCTGAGCTGAGGGCTTTAAGAAGTGGTTTGCCGCCTGTATACCCATCTGCTAATGGAGGCAATCTGAGACTAAAATTGCCCAGTTAAGTCCAACCCAGATGCAAATCCAAAGAACTATCAACTTAACACATGCCTTTTATTTGAAGCCACTGAGTTTTGGGGTTGTTTGTTATGCACATAAAACCCAATTGATTCACATGTTTGAAACTAACTTCAATAGAAGTTGGAAAATACAATCCAGCTGTGTGATCCAACAAGAAAAATAAGTGGATTTTGGTGAACAGTCTTGAGTATACTGTCTTATAGTAGATATCAAGTAGCCATTAATGCTATTCATGTTGCTTTATCATTAATTCCCACAAATATGCCCTAATTCATATATTGTCTATATTTTATGCATGAGAAAATTGTGACTCAGAAGCTTCCATTTCTTAAAAGATGCTAACTAATTTGGCAAACATTTCATAGTTAGGCATAGGCAGTCCCATCTTTAAATTCAGATTCTAGGCCAGGTGTCCTGGCTCATGCCTGTAATCCTAGCACTCTGGGAGGCCGAGGTGGGCGGATTGCTCAAGGTCAGGAGTTCGAAACCAGCCTGAGCAAGAGTGAGATCCCCGTCTCTACTAAAAATAGAAAGAAATTAATTGGCCAACTAAAAATATATATGAAAAATTAGCCAGGCATGGTGGCGCATGCCTGTAGTCCCAGCTACTCAGGTGGCCGAGGCAGGAGGATCGCTTGAGCCCAGGAGTTTGAAGTTGCTGTGAGCTAGGCTGATGCCACTGCACTCCAGCCTGGGCAACAGAGTCTCTGTTGAGACTCTCTCTCTTTTTGAGACTCTGTCTCAAAAAAAAAAAAAAAATTCAGGTTCTATATGCTTCCACTTTCTACAGCACATGGTCTCCACTCTTTACAACTTAAATTATATATTATTGTTTTGTGTTCCATAAAAAGGTAAAATTGGAAAAATATAAAATATAAAACCCTTAAATACACACTCTTACTGTGCAGAGAGAGTTGTGGCTAACATTTTGTTAGATTCCCTTACAGTAATTTCTCTAGGTCAGGGGTCCTCAAACATTTTAAACAGGGGGCCAGTTTTCTGTCCCTCAGACCGTTGGAGGGCCGGATTATAGTTTAAAAAAAACTATGAACAAATTCCTATGCACACTGCACATATCTTATTTTGAAGTAAAAAAACAAACAGGCAAAAACACCCGCATGTGGCCCACGGACCGTAGTTTGAGGAAACCTGTGAGTCTCGTTAGTCATGTTTATCTGACATTAGTTTTATCATACGATAAGTAAAGTTTTGTGTTCTATTTTGGCAAATGGCAGGATTTCATTCTTTTTATGGCTATTTAATACTTTATTTTATATATGTACCACAATTTCTTAATCTATTGATCCACTTATGGGCACTTTGATTCCATATTGTGAATAGTGCTGCAATAAACATGAGGACAGATATTTCTTGGCTATATTAATTTCCTTTCTTTTGAATATTACCCAATAGTGGAATTTATGAACAATATGACAGTTCTGTTTTTAGTTTTCTGAAGAATCTCCATACCGTTTTCCATAATTTATTAAATACATTCTCACCAATAGTGTTCCCCTTCCTCCACATGTCATTAGCGTCTATTAATGCCTGTGTTTTTGATATAATCCATTTTAAATGGGGTGAGATAATGTCACATTGTGGTTTTATTTGCATATTTCTGATGATTAGTGATGAGCATTTTTTCATATACCTGTTGGTAACTTGTATGTCTTCTTTTGAGAAATTTCTGGTTGTATATTTTGCCCATTTTTAAATCAGGTTTTTGCAATTGACTTGTTGGAACACCTTTTATTTCCTTGTTATTAATCCCTTGTCAAATGGATAGTTTGCAAATATTTTTCCCATTCTATGGGTTGTCTCTTCACTTTGTTGATTTTTTTCCTTTGCTGGGCAGAAGCTTTTAAGCTTGGTGTCATCCCAATTATGTATTTTTGCTTTAGTTGTCTCTGCTTTTGAGGTCTTACACACACAAAAAATCTTTGCCCAGACCAATACCCTGGAGCATTGTCCCAATGTTTTCTTTTAGTAGTTTCAGGTCTTAGATTTAAGTCTTGAATCCATTTTGATTTGATTTTTGTGTATGGTGAGAGATAGGGGTCTAGGTTCATTCTTCTACAAATAGTTATCCAGTTTTTCCAGCACCATTTATTGAAAAGACCGTCCTTTCTCATTTATATTAATATGTTCTTGGCATCTTTGTCAAAGAAGAGTTGATTGTGAAATAGTAACCAATATGCTATAGTCTTTTGGTCAACATTTTTGTTTTATATTTGTCTATATCTACTGTGCATTCAGTATTACTGAATTCTTTAACTTTGGTTATCCCCAAAATCTAACAATTATTTTCCAGAATTCTTGTCATTTCCAATTACCATAAGTTGACACAACTTATGGTAATAGTTTCATTTTTCTCTGAGATGAGCAATTTATTAGACATAATGATTTTAGGGTAAGAATTCCATAAGAACCCGATATTTTCAGTTTCTATATTTTAGTATTTTCTTTAATAGTTTTTTGATCTGTATCTGGACTGCATTATAAATGTCTTCCTTTTGTTCAACTAGTTTATGATACTATTATACAACTATATTGGTGGTTTCCTTCTTATCTTTCTTCATCAGAACAGAATAATAGAATTCTAGACAGGTGTATTATATCTTCTTGATATAAAACGAAACTTCACTTTACCTAATAGCTTGTTAGTGATATTGAACAAGATCTCCTTTTTTCTCATAAAATAACATGGCCAATGAGAACCTTATTACCACATCTTAAAATTCTTATGTTAAAATATCAAGTCAATTTTATTATCCATTTTTATGTTTGATGCTGAGTCAATGAATAGTGAAATGTTCTCCATAATATCAATCTTTATGTTTTTATCTGGATATCTTATTTGGTTCCTCTAATTTCAGTTTAAGTTTTCTTTGATCAGGTCAGCAAATCTTTGGACAAAAAAAAAGAAGCCCTTTCTTCTTTTAGTGTGATGAAGTCCATCCTTATCTAGCTTTTAATATCATATATGCTTTTAATTGTATACATATAGTTTCATATATGTCTATCTTTCTATAGTTATTCAGTTGGAAAAAAGAAACAAAACTCCAATTTAACTTCAAATTCTGTGGTATTAATCCAGTGTTTTAGTCATTCATGCTCATGCATGTAGGCATGCACACATTTATTCGTTCATTAATGCACTTAGCCATTTGCTATTTTTTCAACATGTATGAATCAAATTCTTGGTGTGTAAAATACTCCATAATTTATTCTTGTTTTTTAGCTTTTGCTCAGAATTTTTCATCCATATAGTAATTGGCATGTTTATAACTCAGTTGTGGGTACAACAATTTAAAAATTACCACATTGTACTCTTTAAGAACATAGATGTTTTTTGTAGTTGTTTTTCTTTCTCCATCCTTAAATGGCCAAAATCATCTTTTTAAATCATATAATCATAAAATAGATGGTAATATTTGGAGAGCTACCATCTGGAAATAACTTAGCATAACATGGGATCATGAGACTATGAATTAACTGGCTAAGAATCCTATATTTTAATGGTAAAAGTAGACAACTGAAACATCTTTAGCATACATATGCACACACCCTACAAACAGAGTTGTGAATGCATGTCTAAAAGATAACAAAGGAAGCAGATACTTGAGGAATATGCAGTGATTAGCATTTTTTTACCGTAAGCACATGAAAAAATAGTTTATTGATAGCCAGGAAGATTATTTATAGAACATCAATTAATTACAAAGTCACTTTATAACTGTACATTTTAAAATACCACACATAAAATGTAGTACATAAATATGCTAATGATAACATTTTGTTTTACAGTGACTTAGGAATTAGATATCGATTACATAATACAATCATAAAATTGATGAAATTTATATTATAGTAGATAGGCACTGGCAAAAAAAACTCAATAAAATTTGTAACAATATATGTTTTTATATGAAATGTATCATCTATTTTTTAGGCATTAAACTGCAATAAATTTTGTTTTCTTTCATGTTATCTTGTTTAACCTGATAGTAATAATTGGTTTTTATGTCATTTCTTCAACTTTATTTCTTGTAGCCATGAGTTTCAACAGTTCTCCAATATGTGTATTGATTTTGAAGCTTTGCCAGTGCTTTTGGCTTTTGTTACTATGCAAAGAAGCACATGTTAACCTTTCAGATTATTGATCCTTAGAAGAAAGCAAGAGAGAAAAATGTTTTTATTTAGTGTTAATGTAAAGTTTATTATAACATTTTTTGACATTTGTTCATGTTTTAAATATTATATCCAAGCTCCAGGAAAAATGATAAAAAATGTAGATACATTATGTTTCTATATATTTTTCTCTATATTTCTGTCACCAGTGCATTTGAAAGATGTATTTATTTTTATCAAATTTTATAGTGAGTGAACACTCTGAGTTTCTCAAGTATTCATATTCTAAATGCCATTCAATTCAACCAAAGTGATATTTATTGAGCATAAAATATGTAACAGGAATTATATGCTTTGAGAAGATAAGGTAATCCTACCAAAATATACATATAACCTTTGATTTTATAGGCCTTAGTAATACTCCATTAATATATATGTATATATTTATATCTTTATTCTTAAAATGAAAAGAAAAATCTCAGGAAAACACCATCCCAAGAGAGTAAATGCTGATGAATTAAACAAATGTATGTTAAGGAAAGAGGATAAGATTGGAGAAATGTTAATTATGTTAATATGTTAGTTATGTTAATTAACATAACTAACTTTTATATGTTATTTATAACATTATATGTTAATCAAAATTCTTGCTGCAAATAATAGAAATGTGTTGCAAGTTTGTTTCTAAGAAAAATTGTGCGCAGTGGGTATTTGAGGAAAACTTGGTTTACACATGGAAAACCAGAGCAGTAATGGCTGACTTTTACTAGGAACCTTAAACTACAAAGTATAATCTATCAACAATCATGTGAAATATCATTTCCATCACGTGGTCTTTTGTAACTATGATTTTTTTTCCTGCATGTCTGCTTTCTTTCCCTTCTCTTCATCTGTTGTATGTCTTTTCTCCTCCTTACAGCTGGCATTCTCAGAGAACCAGTGTTGCAATGTGGGCTCAATTCCCCTGTTGCCATCCACCCCTCAGGCTTTGGCCTCTCCTAAGGCCTGCTATGGTTGTGAGTACACAGGATTGAGAGAAAGGATGTGTTGTAGAGGCAGCAAATACTTGGAGGCTGACTGGTCAGACTGAATTAGCTTTTATCCACTATCTAGGGTTCTTCTAACTGTACTGATATAATTTTTAAAGTATTTATTAATATTATCTTCATTTTATAGAATAAGCAACTGATGCTTACATAGATAAAGTGACTTTCAAAAACCATACCACTAGCAAGTGGCAGAACCAAGTTGACCTGACTCTACTATTAACCACTATATTCTCCCAGTTTCTGCATAACAGAGATGAAAGGAAAGCAGTGGTAATGTTTTATTTGGAAGATGAAATACTTGACAGTAAGGGTGAGGAAGGGAAGCCAGGTCAGAGAGTATGGGGAAAAAAGGAAGTTGTGTTGGGGCTTTTGCAATCTCTTCTCAATGAGCCACAAAGTGGACTTAATGCGTCAATCAGCACATGAATTTTACAAGTCTCTGAATAAATTTTATAGGCCACTTTTGCCTTGGAACAATTTAAGGGAGAAAAATAACTTATCTGCTTGGCCTTTTTATATTTTCTCTCTACCCTTGGACCTAGTTTGCTTCATTCAGACCTTTTGGTAGATGCTTAGGAATATAGATATAAACCCTTGTGATATGGGTTCTCAATGGAGTCAGAAACTGAACAAGAGTGCTGGCAGACATTTTTGTACCGTCTCCGATGGAAGAACTGTGTGGGCCTGTCCAAAGGAGGTACGCTGTGGTGAGTACTGAGGCAAGAGAAGGAGCTTGGAGTTCAGGATCAGGTAAAACTGATATAATCTGAGCAATCACCCAATATAACCATTAAATAGTGTCATAAAAATGGTACATGAAAGGTCATCTCAAATTCCATTTCTCATAATTTTTCTGAAAAGTAATTAGAAAAACAAGTTATCCCAATGAAATTAACAAAAGCCCATGAAACAAATGCTAGGAGAGTCAACACAGCCTTGTAACAGGTAGCCAAGACTTTAAGTAGGTCTATGGGGCTAAAACTAAGTAAAAAAAAATAATTATTATAACATGACTTAGGCAGCAAACATGAACCATAATTATATTTAATTGTAGATTCATGGAGAAAGCATAAAATGTAGGGTTACTTGAAAAATAAAATAATGTCTTATGTAGCAATTTGGATGGAACTGGAGACCATTATTCTAAGTGAAGTGTCTCAAGAATGGAAAAACAAACATGAAATATACTCTTTAATAATTTGAAACTAATCAATGGACACATATGTGCATAAGGAGATGTAAATGTCACTGGAAATCAAGAAGTGGGGGAGGAAGGTAGTGATAAAAAAACTACCTAACAGGTATAATGAATGCTATTCAGGTGATGGGAACATTTCTAGCCCTGATTAAAGCATTATAAAAGCTATCCATGTAACAAAATATTTGTACTCCCTTAATATTTTGAAATGAAAAATAAATTAAAAATATTTCCACTTGAATGTTTATTGCAGCACAATTCACAATTTCAAGGATGTGGAAGCAACCCAAGTGCCCATCAATTCATGAGTGTATTAATAAAATGTGGTATATGTATATAATGGAGTACTATGCAGCCATAAAGAAAATGAATTAATACCTTCTGCAACAATCTGGATGGAACTGGACACCATTCCCCTAAGTGAAATATCACAAGAATGTAAAAAAAAAACACCATATATAATTAGTATTAAATTGGAAGTAATTGATCAGCATTCATATGCACACATGGAAGTAAATCCCAATGATAAGCAAGTGGGAAGGGGAAGGAGAGGATGGGTGAAATTATACCTAATGGGTACAATGTACACAATCTGGGTGATGGGAATACTTGGAGCTTTGACTTAAATTGTACAAAAGCAATTCATGTAACCAAAACATTTGTACCCTGTAATATTCTGGGGAAAAAAACATAAATGCCAATTATAATGTAGAAAGTAGCAAGAGATTGTCACTCTCACCTGAACAAGAAGAAGTCATGTAAGCTACAGAATTCTAATATTCTAAAAAAATTACGTAGAGAAATAAATTCTAGGTCCTAATGAGTCCTTTCTAGTAGTGTAGTAGAGACCCACAGCTGATTTCATTCTTACAGTGTGGAAGTAAGATTTTAAGGATAAATCCAACATTGATGGATGGGCTTAAGGAGAAATAGTTGGGTATTAAATAGGTAGCACATGTGGATTTATGTAATGGGTTAGAATCCTGGGAATTCAAGCCACAGAGTGAGTTGGCAACCACCTGCGCACTTTTTCTTATTTTCCTTGAATGTCCAAGGTTAGTACTCTTATAATTGGAGACACGTTTTAGGGTATGAGTAGAGTAAGGCTTCTCTGCAATACAAGATGGAAGAATCCCTGAAGATCAGAGATATGGCAGGAGGAACTGGCCTCTTCAAGGCACACTGTGTCTTCATGAAATATGAAAATGTAGGTGTCAAAAGCTAGAGATAAAGTAAAATGGAATCCCTCTTGCCTTTGCCAAGGCACTCTGGGTTTCACCAAGCACTGTGCAGCTGCTTTGTGAAGACCGGGGGAAACATGGTTACCTATGCCTGAGGAGCAGAAAACAAGAGATGAGAGAGGACAACAATGAACTCTCCAGCTATAGAATAAGCCAGCAAATGGCAAATAAAACAGAGAGAGATTTCACCACTCAGAAAGTTCTTATATTATTTGTGAAGCAGTATAACATCAGTTGAAGGTAGACTTGATAATTTTAAAAATCACATAGTAAGTTGTAGAACATATTTAAAAAGAGACAAAGATATATAACTAAAACGACAATTGAAGAAACAAATATTACAATAGTTGTAACATCAAAAAAAAAAAGCAAGAAATGCAATGAAAACAGACTAAACAGAAACTTTTCAAAACAAGATAGACTAATGACTAACAAACATATGAAAAAACGCTCAACATCTCCATTAGGGAAACACAAATCAAAACCACAATGAGCTATCACCTAACTCCAGTGAGAATGGCTTATATCAAAAAGTCGAGGCGGGTGGGTCGTTTGACCTCAGGAGTTCAAGACCAGCCTGAGCAAGAGCGAGATCCCTTGTCTATGAAAAATAGAAAGAAATTAATTGGACAACTAAAAGTATATAGAAAAAATTACCTGGCATGGTGGTGCATGCCTGTAGTCCCAGCTACTCGGGAGGCTGTGCCAGAGGATTACTTGAGCCCAGGAGTTTGAGGTTGCTGTGAGCTAGGCTGACCCCATGGCACTCTAGCCTGGGAAACAGAGTGAGACTCTGTCTCTCGGGGGAAAAAAAGTCATAAAACAACAGATGCTGGCACAGATGTGGAGAGAAGGGAACACTTATATACTGTTGCTGGGACCACAAAATAGTACAACCTTTATAGAAAGCAGTATCGAGATACCTCAAAAAATGAAAAGTAGGCCCACCAGTTCAACAATCCCACTATCAGGTATTTATTGAAAGGAAAAAAAGTCATTTTATCATAAAGGCATGTGCACTCAAATGGTTATTACAGCATAATTCACAATAGCAAAGATGTAGAAACAACTCAAGTGCCCATCAATACATGAGTGAATTAATAAAATGTGGTATATGTATACCATGGAGTACTTACTACTCAGCCACAAAAAAAATGATGGTGAACTCATGTATTAACCTGTATGGAACTGGAGACCATCTTCTAAGAGAAATATCACAAGAATGGTAAAAGAAGCACCACATGTACTCACCATTGAATTGGAACTAATCAGTCAACACCTATGTGCTCATATGGAAATAACATTCATCAGAAATCAAGCAGGTAAAAGAGGAAGGAGGGGACAGTTAAATTCACACCTAACCTGTACAATGCACACTATCTAGGGGATGAGCATACTTACAAATTTGACTCAAATGGCACAAAAGCAATTTATGTAAACAATACATTTGTACCCCTTTAATGTTCTTAAATAATAAATAAAAAATAAACTCTCCAATTAAAAGGAAGAGTGTAGCAGGGTGGGTTTTTTAAAGAAGGAAAACAAAATATATATTTTTTACAAACATTTTTAAAATAAAATGACAAAGACAGGGTAAAATTTAGAAGTTGCAACAAGAAAACTATGGAAACACTAAGGATTACAAAGCTAGTAGAAATAAAAAGGGACATTTACAAGGATCAATTCAGAATAATACATAACAATCCCAAATATATATGTGTTAATGTCAGATAAAAGGGTCAGGACATCAAAGGATGTAACAATCTTAAATGTGTATATAACTAATAAGAGAGCTTTAAATTATATGAAACAAAAGTTGATAGAAGTAAGGACTAGGCAAATACATATTCATCATTTGGAGTATCAACATTTTCCTCTTAGTAATTATATAAAACAATGTACAAAAATATCTGTCAACATATAGGAGATCTGAATATTATCGACCACCTTTACATAATTGAAATTTATAGAATACTATAGAAAAAAAACATAGAATAGATATTTATTTGTTTTTCAAAGACACACTAAACTTTCACCCAAATAGGTTATACGAGATGACATAAAATAAGGTTCAATAAAAGCGACATCTCAATTTCGGAGCATATTCTCTGATGACAATTTTAAAAATCGATAACCAGCATATAAATAGAAAATTACCAAAATGTAAATGATACCAATGCATTATAAATTACCGATGGGTTGAAAAAGATATACCAAGAGGGATTAGAAAACATTGTGAATTGAATGCAATTAAGCAAAACAATATATCAAAATGTACAGGATGGCGTTAAGGTATTCCTTAAATGGGAATTTATTTCTTTAGTGCCTGTATTTGAAAAATGGAAGTTTTATTAGCAATGATTAATGCTTCACCTTAAAAGGCTAGAAAAAGAAAAGTAGAGCCAAAGTAAGTAGAAGAAAGGAAATAATAAAATTAAGTGCAGATATTAATGAAATAATAAAAATTTTTAAAAACTATAGAGAAAATCACCAACGTTAAAGTTGGTACTTTGAAAGACTAACAAAAGTGTTAAATCCTACCAAGAATGCTGAGGAGAGAGAAAATATACTAGTTACCAATTACCAATGTCAGAAATGAAAGAGAAGATACCATTATTGAATATACACACTTTAAAAAAATGATTACATAAATCTATACTTCATAAAATTGCAAAAAAAGACATACATGCGTGCGCGCGCACACACACACACACACTCCTGGGATGACAACATCTATATTAAACTAGTAAGTTTGATAAGCTCTTTGGACTGTATTAATGTCAATTTCTTTGTTTTCTATTTTATGATAGTTATAAAGATATTGCCATTAAATAAAAATGAATAAAGAGAACATGGGACCTAACTGTACATTTTTTTGCAACTTCCTATGAATCTGTAGTTACATAAAAAAGTGAAAAAGCCATCAAGACACACACTATATATTTGTTTCACAATGAATGATAAATATAATAAATATGATAAGATAGAGACATTGTAAAAACTTTTTGTCAATACATTTAATGACAAATTAAAATCACAAATTTTTTGAAATAAAAACTTACTAAAACTATCACAAGATACACATGAGGAAATATAAATAGATGCACAGCTAATTGAAAAATTAAATTCATAATCAGAAACTTTTCAATAAAGAAAACTGTAAGCCCAAGTGGTTTTGCTAGTTAATTTAATCAAAATATTAAAGCAACAAATAATACCAATTATGTGTAAACTCTTTCAGAAAATAGAGGAGGAAGTGTTTTCCAATTTTATTTATTAGGTATTATATCTCTAAGACTACCACTAGACAATTGCATTATGAAAATATCAGTAAACAAATAACAACTACAGACCAATATCCCTCTTACACATAGAAGCAAATTTCATCAACAAACTATTAGCAGACTGAACCCAGCAGTATACACAAAGGAAAATACATTATAAACAAATGGATCTAATCAATGCAAAGTCAGTTTAACATTTGAAAATTAAGCAAAGAGTACCATTATATCATTGAAACAAAGAGAAAATATATTTCATTATCTTGATACAGAAAAATATCTGAAAAATTCAATACCAATACATGTTTATAAACAAAAAAAAAACAAAAGAGAACAGCAAAAAAATTAAAAAATACTCTCAGAAAACAATGCCAGATTCATCAGTCTGACAAAGGCCATGCCACTAAAATTTTATAGATAACATCATACTCGGTACAATATTGAGCACTTCTTCCTTATGATGAGGAACAAAACAGGGTGACATCTCACTGTTTGTATTAAACATTTTACTTTAAATCTCATGAAGAGGCATAAGTCAAGAAAAAAAAAAGTATAAGGATTAAAATGAAAATCTGTTATCATTTGTGGTTTACATTGTTGTGTATTTAGAAAACCCTATGCATAGTACCACATGATCAGTAATATTAATAAAGAAATTTGGCAAGGTTAAAGACCACAAGGTTAACATACAAAAATCAGTTGTATTGGTATACACAGGTAAAAAGCATCTCTGGAAATTAAATTTTAAAAACAAATTTTTTAAAGTTTTATATTTTACTATAATTCATGCTTTAAAAAAATTTAATTGGCCAATGAAAATTGCTAAAAATACAATTTGATAGCATAAAAAGATCAAATGTAGAAATAACTCTAAAAATTAAATGTAATTATTTGACTATTAAAATCCGTAAAATATTGTTGAAAGAAATTAAATAAAACAATTAAATGAGGAGATAGACCATGCATATGAATTAAATGATTCACTATTATTATGAAGTTCATACTCACTTTATTTATTGAAACATATATGTCAATCTTAATCAAAATCCCAACAGATTTTTTGTGTATGTGTGTCATGCTGATTCTATAATTTATCTAAAGAGTGAAAGATTTTGCATAGCCAAAATACTCTTTAAAAGGAAAAGCGAAGTAATAAGACTTATACTACATGATTAAAATATTATATTAATTTTACAATTAGTCAAAATATCACAGTATTGGCATGTAAGTAAATAAATAGATCAAGGAAGCAGAATAGAGTCCATAAACATATATATATATATATATATATATACAGTTGGTACTCTGTATTCATGGGTTCTGAATCCTTGGATTCAACCAACTGAGATATTAAAATATTGGAGAAAAATAAAAAACACCATAACAATAAAAAATACAAATAAAAACTAACTCATTATAAGAACTATACATAGCATTTACATTATATTAGATATTAAAAGTAATCTAGAGATGACAAAGTATATGGGAGGATACAAGTATAGTTATGCAACATGTAGTATATACTATAGTATATACTACATCATTTTATGTAAACATATATAAATATATAAATAAGGTACTTGAACATTTACAGATTTTGATATCTTTGAGGGTCCTGGCACCAATCCCCTCTGGATATCAAGGAACACATATATATTCAATTATATATGTTCAATTATATGAGATCAAAGATCCAAGGCAATTTAACAGGGAAAATTATTGTTTAATAAATGGTACTATAACAACTCAATGACTGAATCAGTCAGGGTTCCACCAGAGAAACAGAAACAATAGGATATACAACTTATTATATACGGGTGTGTGTGTATGTGTGTGTGTGTATATATATTCATATTTACATATAAATTTACATATAAATATATTCATATTTACATATACATGCATGGAATTGACTTACATAATTGTGAGAACAGGTGAGGCAAGACTGAAGTGCATAGGGAAGGTCATCAGGAAGAGCAAACCATAAACTCTGAAGCAGAAAATTATGGCTACAGTTCACTTTGCAGAATTTCTTTCTTCTTGGGGAAAATTCATTTCTTTACAAGGCCTTTCAACTGATTAGCTCAGGCTCACCCAAATTTCCTTGAATAAAGTTAAAGATGGAAGATTATCAATTACTTCTACATAATTCCTTTCTAGCAACACCAAGGTTAGTATTTGATTGAGTAACAAACAATATTACAGCCTAGATAAACTGCCACATAAAAGTGATTATCACAATATCCATCTGAACTCAAACACTCTTGCTTCATATATTAAGTTTAGTATGAGACAGATCCCAAACCTGAAGATCAATGTCAGAACTATCAAGCTTTAGATGGAAACAACATTAAAATTGTAATGTTTCAGTAGGAACAGATTTCTGACAGGGCACTAAAACCACTAACTGTAAAAATAAAACTGATAAGCTGTATTTTATCAACATTTTAAATTACTGTTTACCAAAGACACTTTTCAGAAAATAAATAACATTATAGGCTGAGAAATACATTTGCAATGTAATATATGACAAAGGACTCGTGCTCAGGATATATTAACATTCCTGCAAATCAAAATTAAAGACAGCCCAATAAACAAATGGCTAAACATGTGTATAAACTTGTACATACACTTCACAAAGAATCATACTCAAATTACCAATAGATACATGAAAAAGCACTCAATGTCATTAGCGTCAAGTTAAAACTATAATGAATTGACATTTCATACTCATTAGAATGGCTAAAACTAATCAATATGACAGTACAAAATGGTGACAAGGTTATAAAGTAATTAGAACTTACATATATTACTGCTATCAATGCAAAATCATACAAGTGTGGAAGATGCTTTGTTAGGGTGTATGAAATTAAACATGCATTTATGCTATGACCTACAAATTCCACTTCTAGTTATTTACTAAAAGAGAAAAAATTCTAACAAAGGAACTTTTTAGAGGATATTCATAGTAGATTAATTTATAATAGCCTAGAACTAGAAATGACTTAAATGATCAACAGGAGAATGGATTAGCACATTGTGGTATATTTATACAATGAAACACTACGATGCAGTAAAGAGGAATAGGTACTATTCAATGGGGATGAATCTGAAAAATGTTATTCCAGGTGAAACAGTTCAAACACAGTAGAATATGTATGGTATGATTCAATTTATATTACAACTTCAAACAGGCAAAACTTATCTACTCTGAGGGATAATTGGTTAGGGGCAAGAGGAATCTTCTGAAGGTGATGAAATATTCTGTTATTTGTGAGTAGTTATATGGATTATATATTTGTCAAAACTAATGAAAATGATTTTTCGTAAGTATGAAAATGAATGCTCATAATCTGTGAATTATGTTAAATGTATGTTATGTCTCAAAAAGTTTCCAACAAACCCAGGAAAAGCAACTGCAATTTTTAAAATATGCATAGTATGAAATGTTAATTATGAAGTTCTTATGTTATGTATAGAAAGAAGGTAGCATCTGGGCTGAGGAGTATAAAGGAAAATGAGGATACAGAATAAATACCATAAATTGTTTAAAATATGTAGAAAGATTTATTTTATTTGCAACAGAATATTCTCATTCTTTTGGGAGTGAATGTAATTTTTTATTATTAATATTTGGTGCACTCTTTTACATACTGTTTAATTGAGGTTGAAATCTTCAGAGGTCTTGCTTGAGTACTGATGCAGATGCATTACTAACTTTTGGAAATTTCACTTTTATTTAAGAATTATGGAACTTGCCTTTTAATATTTTTAAATACTATAGAATTTTAAATAACTTGTTTTAATGGGACTTATAATAAGGCTGCTGAAAAAAAACACTGAAAAAGTTGGTGAATTTTATAAAAATGTAAACTGACCAACACAAGTTGCATTTGAATACTTATTTTTCCCTATTTTGATATATTGACTTATTCTGCTAGATTTATCATTTTGTTTAATTTTCTCGTTCTTATGAGATATATGCAGAAAAGAAATGTTTTCCTCAAAAATGTTTTCCTCAATGAAATTCTGTCATATTAATAGATGCCACATGTTGAGACCTTTTTCTCATCAAATTCTTCTTGAATTTTGAGTACACAAGAAGATAATTTTTTTTTTTTTTTTTTTTTTTTTTTTGAGACAGAGTCTCGCTTTGTTGCCCAGGCTAGAGTGAGTGCCGTGGCATCAACCTAGCTCACAGCAACCTCAAACTCCTGGGCTCAAGCGATCTTCCTGCCTCAGCCTCCCGAGTAGCTGGGACTACAGGCATGCGCCACCATGCCCGGCTAATTTTTATATATATATATTAGTTGGCCAATTAATTTCTTTCTATTTTTTTATAGTAGAGATGGGGTCTCGCTCAGGCTGGTTTTGAACTCCTGACCTTGAGCAATCCGCCTGCCTCGGCCTCCCAGAGTGCTAGGATTACAGTCGTGAGCCACCACGCCCGGCCACAAGAAGATAATTTTACATTACTTTGTTTCAGGTAGATTTTGAGTAAAAAAATTATTTTTTCATTTCTACATTAATTAAATTCTGATTTTCTAAAATTTGACACGAGATTTGGAATTACTCATTGGAATCTCTTCCTAAGTGAAGGGAAAAGTTGCTTTACATGATTCATATTGCTTCTAATTCCTACGTGAAGTGCTATTGCGTACAATCTAATTTATTACTTCAGAAAAAAATATTTACTACATTTTATTGAACATTGATCCAGAAAATTTGAGCTTTTCAAAAGAACGGCTTTGATTTAAATTCACACCTAATTTTTTCTTCAAAACTATTAATACATTTAGCGAGGTACTCAAGGCTATACACAATAAAGACATTAGAGGTCTTGCTATGTGCAAACTGAAAACTGATAATGTGTAAAAGCAGGTGTACCTAGAAATAGCATTTTCATTTTTAATTTTTCATGTTACCAAAAAATAGAATAACAATAAATAAAAAAGAGAAACTTATTTAAGAATATAAGAGTAGTAGACCTAAAGATGTGTTTGAAGGAGAAAGAAAATTTAGTTTAAGTGGAATTTTCAGAGATAATGAAACATTTATAGAAATTGGTTTTCTGAATAGAAGAACTGAGCAAAGAATTAAAGGTAAGAGAGTAGACTATAAGAGGAAGAAGTAGCTGTACTGCTTGGGTGCAGTGTGATTGGAAACGAGATCTGAAAATGACAGTGAAGGTCAATTCATGACACATTTAAAGATTTGAATTCCAGGCAAGTTTGAATGACTAAGAGGACATCAATCCGCTCAAGAGAAATTGAGACTGTAGAAAGAAGTGATTTTAAATGGAAGGAAGATGATGTTTATGATCCAGAAGATAATTGAGTAAGAAGTGCTAGCAGGATATTTGCAGGAATATTTGAGCTAGTAATTCATTAGAGATGTGGATGGAGATGGCCTTTGGGGAAATTCCACTTTCAGGATTTGGATTGAAGAGGAAAAAAAAGCCCATGGAATCGATTTATGTAAATGACTCCTTTGCCACTGAGGAGTTCACTGGAAAAGAAAATGAACAACTTTTAACAAACCTTCTTGGAAAAATGCTAAGGGTATTACTAAAGGAAAGTTAACTGGGGTCTTTCTAAAAAAATACTTTTAGGTAATATATATTTGATCCTCCTAGATTGTCTGTTGTTAATAAAGTTATAGATTTATGGGGCAACCAACGCTGAATACAGGGAGTTTTTTGTTTAGGCATTTCCTGTGTAAGAATATAAAACCAAGGAGCCTTGAAACTGGGACAATTTTCTTTGTGAATATTATTTCTCCACACATTATTCAGAACACATAAGTTATTCTGAAACTAATTTGGAAGCTTCGTCTGATAGATATGGACTTCTACAGAAGAAAAAGCTTCACCTGGATTTCTGCATTGTTATAGTTTGGTACTGGGTATAATCCATGATTTGTGTGAGTCTGCCTTGATGATCCAATACTTTTGGTAAAACAACAGCATATTTAGACCACTAGTGTTTCATTGAGTAGGAAGAGGACTGATGAAGACATGAAAGTATTGATAAGGTAGAAGAAAACCCAAGGATGGGCATTTTATTGGAAACGAAAAAATTAAAATTGATGATTGTCAAAAGTGCCAAATTTGGGAGTAATTTCTGAGGAAGAGGACAGAGAAAATGTCATTACATGATTATTCAATAAATTCCTTCAGACAAGTTCTCAAGGCATTAAAGAAAGTGTTGGTAATAAGGATAGAGACTCATTTTGTAAATAATGAAAGATGAAAACAGAGATGGAAAACTAGTAGATATAGTGAAGATTAAAAATGGTTAAAATATTCTACGTGCTAATAATGTTAATTAACACTTATTTTTGGCCAGCCAATATATTTTGTACTATTTTACTTGTACTATACATTTGGTGACTATTGCTGTCATAGTAGTATATGATTACTACTATGACCAAGCATATTTTCAAGCATAAAGGAATTGTGTTTGAAAAAGTATGTAACTGCCCAAGATTACAAACATGGTATATTTTAGAGCTAGATTCAAAACCTGACATTCTTCTACAAAGTCCTTAATTAAATCCTGATGTAATATAGGCAGAGCATCGCTGAAATTGCATTTGATGGAGTTTGCACTTAAGGAAAAAGCAAGTGAAGTCAGAAGATAGTTTATAAACCAAAAAAATAGAGAAATAAGCACAAACAACTTACTACATAGGACTTAGGAAGTTAGAAAAATGCAAATATATGTGATTTTCATCAGAAAGAAAATTTTACACAAAACAATTTTATAATATCTTGAAAATTTTGAACAATGGCTAGGCTTAGGTTGATTATTGAGGGAGAATCAAGGAAAATTCATACATTTTGCTTTTGAATCATTTAGATTCTTGAGAAGTACAATCACTAGGTGAAGATGACTATAATGACAAGTGGGTGGGCAAAATGTTTAAATGTAGTTGTTCTAAAGATCATATGAAAGCAAAATGAAAATAATATTAAAACAGGTATATAAGTTCACTGCTATATAGTTATAGGTTTTGGAAATGTTCTTGCCACATTTAAACTAAAAGTCACTACAGAAGAAAAATTCAGATGTATTAGATTGGGGCTTAAGAATAAATCAGGCAGGTTGGGCTCTTTTGTCCCTGATTTTCTCAGAGTTGCTGCGACTTTGATGAAGGTTCTTGACCTCTTGCAGTATTTTCCTTTCCTTATATATTAAATTGGGATAAAAAATAAAATCTATCACCAAAGGCATTGTGAGTATTAAAAGAAAGAAATATATACAACTTCTACCACATTAACTGGCATATTAAGTCTAGTACATACTAGTGTTATTATTGCTAATATTTTTAATAAAAATAGTGTATATAATGTCTTAGTAAGTTAACCGTATTGATGCTAAGACCATTATTAAAAAAATATTTTAGACTATCACCCCTAACTGCAAAACAAAAGGAAACATTTACTTAATATAATTTTATCATCCTATTACATTAGATTTTGCTATACTCTTCACTCCTTTCCCCTTTACTTTTCTTAAAGAGCTATTTCCTTGTCAGTAGGCATTAAGATGTCAATACACCTGCATTAACCTTGTTTTGACTCTTTCAAATAACCTAGATACTAGCACTAACTGCTTGACAATTGAAATGACTTTATTTTTTAGTGCAGTTGTTTGCTTAAAAAATGTACAAGTAAAGGAAATCAATTTGAAAAGCTGAGAATGGAATGTTAAAATATTATCTTCACATTGAGGCAAATTTAACAAGAGAGTGCATTTATTTATTGTGCCTGGAATTCTCTATATAATTGCATTGTATTTCCCGTCTGCTATTTGTGTATGAATAAAAGTCTCACCCTCACTATGGAGCACCTCCTCTCTCCTATTAGACCTTGGCCTTGAGTTACAATGGAAGATTAAGTTTTAACTACAGACATAAAGCTGCCTCCCTATCAGAAAGTGTAGCTTTGTGCACGCACAGTTTCACTATGCAGCTTTCAGTATCCTTTTATGCTCCAATTTCCTTTTTTTTTTCCCAGAATTTTCCAGGTGCTTGAATGTGATTGTTTGCATGAAGTGTATTTGGTCAGGGAAGCATGTGGTGCATTTATAAATTACATAGTCAAGATTTTTGCATAGAAAAATTCTAGCCAGTATAGTACCTTAAAAAAATCACACTTTCTGTTATAAAAAAAGATCAGGATTAAATTACAAAATAAAAGAAATTGCACTGAAACTAGTTGAAAACCATGGAATTTTTTTTGTATTCCTTCTCTTTATAGTTTGTCTCTGATAATGGTAGCTAATTTTAATTCTGACTTCCTATGTTTTTTGTACTATTGAGAAAAACACATAAAATCACTTAAACAATTTTCTTGTGGTGGGTAGAGGGTATAATAATAACATATAGAGCTTTAATATTTCATCTAATACTTACAACCGCCCAATAAGTTAAGTACTAGTACTCTCACCTCCATCTTATAAATAAGAAAAGTGATTTTCAACAAGGTTAAGGAGCTTAATACAGTACTCATTTAGTAAGTGGCAAACTAGGCATGAACTCAGATAAGCTCTAGATTTCACACACTTTAAGCAAGGGGTCCTCAAACTTTTTAAACAGGGTTCACTGTCCCTCAGACCGTTGGAGGGCTGGATTATATTAAAAAAAAAAAAAACTATGAACAAATTCCTATGCACACTGCACATACCTTATTTTGAAGTAAAAAAAAAAAAACAAACAGGCAAAAACACTCGCATGTGGCCCGTGGGCTGTAGTTTGAGGACACCTTCTTTAAGCAGTAGGTACAATGCTATATTTTCAGAAATAATGATAATATCTATGACATTTCAGAGCCTACAATAGGCCTGCCATTTTTAATAAACTATCTTACTTAATCTTTAGAACCATCCAAGAGTGGATCTCTCATCTACATTATGATCCTCAGAGAGGTTAACTCACCCCGTACAAAAATGCAGAACTCCTATTTAAGTCTCAATCTTTTTGACTCCAAAGAAAGCAGCCTATTTACACCTTTTGAAATGAGTGAAAAACCTTTTGAAATGAGTGAAAAACCCTTGGATATGTGTGTATTTGACAGGTCAAGGAGACCTCTTTGGGAAATGTGGTTTAAAGAAGGAAAGAAGGCAGAAATGTGAAAATCATGAGACAGTGTTTTTAGTTGTGTCCAGTTGTTCTAGTTTGTTGATTTTTTTTTTTTAATTGGAAATGGCTTTTTTGCCTGTCACACTTAGTGTGGAGAAATACCTTTTCTTGTCTGCTATGCATGGCTGGATCAGGCAGAAGTTCTTGAAAATATATTGATTTTATGTTAAACCATCTCAGATAAATTGACAGTGAGTTTGAGAAGGGAGTTTCTTTGTTTCAAAGTTCTAGAAAGCTCATTTTATTCTAGAGAAAATGGATGGTTATTAGAGAATAAAACCTTCAATAAGGAACAAAACTCGATTTCATGCAAACAATCAGAGTGATGTGTGCAGAAAGGTCTGTATCACAGGTCCTACCGTACCTCTGAACAACTGTGTAAATTCAGGGAGTCCTCTACCTCTCCAAACCTTACTCTCCTCTTATATAAATTGGGGTAATAGAATGCTGATCTCTAAGGTAACTGAAATATCTAATAATCTGTGAAATCTTAGAAACAGGTGGAACAAAGCTTATGAATGTTTAGGAATTAAAAACATGGAATATGACATTAGGTATAAGAATCATGTTAGGCTTAGGGATATAAGCCTAACATGGATATATTTGTTAAATGTTTCCAGCAAAATTTCTTCAACTGATCCTCATATTTGCCAAGACCTAAAGGTATAAAATGTTTGTGGCTAAGCATACTAAAAGACCTAAAAAGAAGGCAAAAATCAAAGTCTTTACATGGGAGCATTTATCTGGAAAATAAATTCTCTGTCAGATAATCAGAAGACTTCAGCATGAAAAACACATTGAAATGAATGACACATGTAATAGAAGATGCTGCCCTCTTTAACCTTTCTAAGGCATGCCTTAATATTTATTCTCCAACAGGCACGACTTCCACGATTTTATATTTTATCTTCACAAATATATATAGTCAGCTCTGCGATAATGGTTGTTTTAGAAAAAAATTCATTCCATGCAATTGATATACTAGTCAATAATTTGAATGTAATGGAAATTCTGTGTTTGCTTATGCATGATTTTGTTTCTTAGAAATACTAGGTGAATGCAGATAACTGCATCCAGCTGAATTGAGCTGTGTATGAATACACAAAAGACACACATGCACAGAACTCACACATCTGCCACACACCTTGGTCTTGGTTCACAGTGTGTATTATTCAACTGGGTTGTGTTTTGTGATTCAACATCCCAAACATGTATAATCCTTCTGGTCCTGAACACCAAGCAGTGCATGAGAAAGGATATATTTAGATGGTGAGGAGAAAGTTAAACATAATAAAGTATTTTAGGAGAAACTACATTACATTCGATATCTCCAGTTATATGTATAAAGAAATCTGCGTTGTAGAACATCAGAGACAATGACACAAAAATAAAAGAACTTCAAGTGCTGCAAAGTCATAAGAATATGGTCTAAAGAAGCAGAAAAAAATGTGAAGACTGTTTTGAGCAAAGTGATTGAACAATAAATAGCAGAAATCCTGGAACAACCTTTTGCACAATCAAAATGAAAGCACTATGTACATATGAACTCTTTAATTGCCAAACTTACGCTGTAGAAGTGGCTCATTTAGTGAAAGTGTCTGGTTTAGTGATTTCAAACATTGCTATAGTTTCCAAAGCCTTCAGTTGTTGGGCCATGCCACTAAAGCATAGGTGAGGGAATTTCCCAGCCATTACATAGAAATTATTTGGACTAGAAGGTTATACATTAAATGAACTTTTGAATTTTGACGAAACAGGTGTCTGTCTCTTAGCAGTGTATGTCTCTAAGGATCTACATCCCAAAGGAAGATAAACATGCTGTAAGATTAAGAATAAAAATTATTTGTAATTGTGATGAGAGGATAATGAGCCACACCCATCCACATCTAGTGTTACAAATTTATATCCAATTTCAAAAAATGCTCCTACCAGCACTTCACAGAAACAAACTGCCTAATTAGGTCGACACTTCCTGAAGCAAGTGTCATTTCTTTTTCAAGACAATCTAACACATTTATTGCAGTATTCATATATTTCTTAAGAATTTAATATATATAAATGTGCTATTATTTTATTAGATTTCTATCTTTTTTAAAAGTGGGTCACTGAGAAAATTTTTGATTGCCATTTCCCCATATTTTTCATTATCTGTATGGTTTTTATTATGAAATTTTGCATAGCAAGGACATTTCTTTAAATGCATATGCCACATTAGGGCAGAACTGACTATATATTCAACCAAGGGTAAAGTGGCCTAACTGCTCTTTTGGTTCTTTTTTTCTCTTTCTACTTCTCCTCCTTTTTCATCTTCTTCCTTAATTAGAAAATTAATATGCTTGTTTAAAAATTTTTTTTAATAATAAAGAAGTATCTATAATTTTTTAAAAAGAGAAAAATTAAAGAGAACCACCACAATCATTCTACCCCTTAGCCTTACTCAGATCTTTGAATTGGTATCTGAAAACAATTTTAAAAGACTGTTTTAAAAGTTGTAGTCTACACGTGAAGTGTAGACCATATCAATTGTAGTATCATAAGCAGCTAAAGAAATACAGTAGCATATCCATTTACTTCATTTTGCCAGAAGCCATACAAATGATTAGTCTAATCTTGTACATAATTGATTCAATGATATCACATCCAGATACATTGAGAGGATGTTGGCAGCATTGCTTAAGCCAGTGGTTCTGAGAGTGTTCTCCAGGAATAATAGCACTGACACTACCTAATAATTTGTTAGAAATATATATTCTCTGACCACTCCCCCAATTTACTAATTGAAAAACTTCTGGGAGTGGAGCCCAGCAATCTGTGTTTTAACAAGATTTCCATGTGATTCTGATGCATGCACAAGCTCACATGTGAGAACCATTAGATTAAATCTCCAAATTAACATAAGAATAGAGATTCTGAGATCAGATTCCCTGAGGTGTAAAATGTAGGTTCTGGTACTTTATGGTGGCCATATAACTTTGTTCAAGGTACTTTAAATGCCAAATGTCTGTTTCTTCAACTGTTTTGAGGGTTACATAAAATAATTTATGCCAATAGAACACTTAGAACAAAGGCTGGCACAAAGTAAGTACTCAATAAAGGTAACATTTTGATTGAATTCTAAGCAACTTCTCTTGTGAGTATATAATGGGATAAATAAATGCTAATTTTCCATACATTTACTCATAATTAATAGCATTGAGTCAATATATGCTCTTGAGTAATAAAAAGAGCATAAAGGGATTGAGAACATGAAAGCAATGTGAAAAATTCTTACCACATGTGACAGATGGGGTTCTCTGAAGGAAACTGAGATGGACTCAGAGATTCATTAACACCTGTAGAAAGGAGAGGCAGGAAGGAAGCAGGATTAGGGGTGGCAGTAGATGAATTTTGATGCTGGCCTAATGGCAACCTCAACCAACCTCATGGGGAAGCTCTGGAGCTGAATAACCCGTGAAAGTTGTCCAGTCCTTCAATGGGCTGAAATGGCCTGGCATTTACGTACCCACCTCCACTAGTCATTTGATGTGGGTTATTTCCAGAAGGGCACAACCCTCAGACTGGAAGTTCTTTGCAGTTGAAGGTGCTGTCAGCTGAAGCTTGTCTGCCAGCAGCACCTGCCGTAGATGACACAAATTTTTCTTGAAGTGGTATCTGAATAGCAAATACATTTTAAAGGGGGGAAAAGGAGAGGACATCTTGTGTCCAACGCAACTTCCCTTTCTTATGAACCAATGCTTCGTCAGGTAGGAAAAGGGTACATATAAGGGCAGGTCTCTGATTACCCACAAAATGAAGTAAATTTTATCATAATTTCCATGGAAGGAAAAAAGGGATGTAAACAATATTCATAAAAAATATTATTGCGATTAAGTCCTCAGTGTGTCAAAATAAGAATTGTTTAATAGGGTGACTATAGTTAACAATAATTTATTGTATATTTTAAAAATAACTAGAGGTGTGGATTTGGGATGTTCTCAACACAAAGAAATGATGAGTGTTTGAGATGATGGGTATCCCAATTACCCAGATTTGCTCATTCCACATTATGTGCTTGTGTCAGAATATCACTTGTACCTCATAAATATGTAGAACTATTAGGTACCCATAAAAATTAAAAACCAAAAAAAAAAATTAAGGAAAAGGGACGATAACCCCTTCTGTAAGGGAGATAGGAGCTTGGATATCAAAGAATATATGTTATTGTTTTTTTGTTCTGCTGTGCTCTGGCATGGATTTAAGATGGCGGAAGCTATATTTTTATTCGTAGTCAGTCCTGGAGTATTGGAGATATATCCCCTAGGAAAAGTGAAACTCTGCATCCCCCCAAAAAATCAAACTAAACATTATGGTAAAGACTTATATCATCTTGATCTATAGAAAATGAGATATTTCACAGATGTGATATTTTGATTACATAAGAAGGAAATTAGGATAATTTTCTACTGCATATTAAACAGTAGGAAATACAGATAAAGATAAAATTTTTTCACAAAATAGAGTACTTTAATAAAAATTCTAAATGTTATGTCTTAGTAAATTTAGGCTTCTACAACAGAAGTCAAAGTTTGGGAAAATCATATTTCTGTATTCTAGCAACATAGCTGTCAACTGCCTCACATTCTACGGTCTTTATCAACATCTTGAACCAGAACTTAATGGTCAAGGGCTACATACTGCATTTCTATTCCCAATTCCCAGAGAACAATTCTCTGCCCATTATACCTGACCCAAGTAGAATCTAGACATGGATTTCTGAATAATCCCACTGTATGTGAGACTTGATACATTTGATTAGATGCTGCTGTGAAAGGTTATCTTATCAAACTAATAAATGAACTGCTGAACAAGCTGACAGACTCTGGCTGCAAATGGCTTTTGCCCCATGGCTCAATTACAAACCAGCCAATAGCAAGGCAGAAAGGAAAGCTAAAGGTGATTAATTGATTGCAGTGTCACAGTGAGCAAGTTAACTTTCACTGCCCTAAATGTAAGTTGACACTATAAATGAGAATAGGGGAGAAACAAAATAGTTAGGAAGAAAGTTATCAGACTACAACACAGAACAATTGAGAAACAAGTAGGGCCTCAATTAAAGAGAATGAGGACATGCTTCCAAAGAAATACATCTTCACCTCATTTGATTTGATAACTGTTTCTGCCTTGGCCCTTCCTTTTCTCTGTATTTTCTAACTTAGAGAAATTCTAGCATACAGAGAAATAGATTTCCCAAAGACAATTACTAGAAAATTATATGCAGAGAGATTTGTTTCATTAATATATTTCGTGGGTCTTAAAATAATCTGATGTGTAAAAAAATGTCATGATCTGGAGAGGTAGATCTCTCTCCCCTTTCCCCAAATAAAGAAGAGTCTGGAAGCAGCAGCCTAGTGTTTTCTTCTACAAAGGATATCCTTTTTCAGACATTCCCATTTCTCTACCTAAAATGAAATCTGCTTTCCAAACAGCACTCAAATCAATGTGAACTGCCTATTGAGTAATTTGGTGTCAATATAAGGAGACATTTAGAATGAAAACCAAAAGAAAGAAAAAGTGGGAAAAATGAGAAGAAAGTGGAAGAAAAAGGATCAAAGCAAAGTCAGAATGCTGTGTAAAGCAGAGCAGTAGACGGGATGTGTTAAAAGCCATTTGTAATAGGAAGATTTTTTACAACACGAACATAATGGTGAGGAAGCTGCCAAAGAAACTGCAAAAGATGGTGACAATGACAAAAAAGCAAAAGAGAAAGATTTAAAGCCTCTCCAAAATACAAAGACAAGGAGGAAATCCTGAGAACAAAAATTCAAATGCCTATTATAGGAATTACTTGGCAGTGAGGTTGCAACATTTTTCTGATGTCCATGTATCAGCTCAAGTTTTGACAATAGAAGCAGAACAAAAAAAAAAAAAAAAGAGAGAGAGAAATAAATTCTCCACATCATGATTAATATATACAGATCTAAGTTCCCCAGAGTAGAAGGCTCTCTGTGAACATTTATCAGGGACCATATTTATTAGGAAATGAAAGAGAAACCACTTCTTTAATCTAGAGCCAGTGAAAAATTAGGGACACTCCTGGGAAAGAAAGACTAAGGAGGAAAGAAATCTGGTTTGGGTATACTTCACTTCTGTTAGATGTTCAGTGGAAAAATAACCTTTCCCATCATTAATGTTACAGTTACTTTAAATCCTTTTTTGGAACTAAAGTTGGTTATATTTTTTTTAAGCAAAGTAATTTAAGCTAACCATATTATTTCATACTAATATCCAGTATATGAAAAAAAAACAAGTTAGGGAAAAATAAGATGCTAGTGTAATGTGCTTCTTATCTAGTATTATGCATTATCAGTTATTGTGCATAATAGGAACAATTGGCATTGTATCTTATCTATCTACCATTCAATTAGGATATAATCATGACTTTGGACAAAAGGCATTTTCAAACAAATCTGTCATTTTGTTGAAATGTGATTACTAGTGAGATGTGACTTTTATAATAATATGCAATGAATAAAATTGTTCTAAATATTGAGAAATGAGAACAAACCATTTACCATATGGTATTATACTAAGTATGTATTGTAAATTTTTAAACAAATATTTTCATATTATCTATATGTAAATCTCCATACTATTGCAGACATAGAAGATAAAGTGTTTTGTGTTAGGCAAAGAAAATTAAATATTGTGTCTTAGAAACCTTATATTTTAGTAAATAAGTAAAATGACCTATATAAAATTAATTTACAATATTGCTTTATGACAGCCCATTTTTCAAGAAAAATAATCTATTCATTGTATATTCACTACCAGAAGAAGAAATTTTATGTGTAGACTCATTAGTGACTTTTTTCATAGCGTGTTGCACACATAAGATTTTATTTACCAAAGAAAAATTAAATACACCACCAAAAAAATTTAAAAATGTTCCAACAAGAACAGATAATACCTATCAAATAATTTTAAGATTACTGTTTAGAGTTAATTCAATATATAGTTTTCGTTAAAATCTAGTGTATATAAAAGTGGAAAAACAAACTGTCTCAATTTGCTTCTTTTTCATCTTTTCGATAGTTTGTTAAAATGTCAGTGATATATTACACCAAAGAAAGAAAATATAAAAGAGACAGATATTACAAAGTATAGAATTCAAAGTATTGGAACTTTATTATCTTTTTGTAAATGCTCTAGTCATTACATATATATGTGTGAAACATTTAAAAATAGTATCATTACATGGTATAATAAGAAAGTTATTGGATTCTTTAAAGTGAAGTGGTCAGTGAACGAAACTAAAAAACTTCTCATACCTGTGCAATTCATACCTGTATGAATTCATACAGGTATGAATTGCAAAATAATAAATTTATCACATTTTTTACCTCCTTAGTCCATCCAACTCCTTATTTAATAGTGTGATAAATATACTTTATCTGAATATTGTATTGATTTAATTTTAAGTAGATTTATATGCATTATTACATTTAATCATAACAGAAACAATTTTACCAATTATGTTCTAATATAGTAACATGATATTTTCATCACCATAACTTTCACATTCTCAATGCATGCTTGACGAATTACCAAATGTAAAATTTATCTTATTTCATTTGTTGGTCTGATCCAATAACATCAAAATAAAAAGAAAATTGAAAAAAAAAGTCAATTCTTTACAAATTATGTTAGAAACATGTTTGACCAAAATTCCTTTTTTTCTTTTATTTTCTGTTGACAGATAATAATTGTACATATTTATGGGATAAAGAATAGTAGTCCAGTATATGTATACAGTTTTAGTAATCAAATCGTGGTAATTAGCATATCAATCACCTCAAACATTCATCGCTTCTTTGTATTATGAACACTCTAAATCCTCTCTTCTAGCTTTTTGAGAATACACAATAAATTATAGGTATCATATTCAGCCTGCAGTGCTGCAGAACATGAGTACTCCCTCTCATCTAGCTGTGATTTTGTATCTGTTATCCAACCTCTCCCCATCCTCTCTTCCCCTCTACTGTTCCTAGCCTCTAATACCCCAAATTCTATTCTCTACTTCCATGGACTCAATATTTTTTTAGCTCCCACATATGAGAACATGAGGTATTTCTGTGCCTGATTTATTTCATTTTAACATAATGTCCTGCAAGCCCATCCATTGATCGGATTCTTAAACTAAGTATTTGGTTTTGACTCATTCAAGAAACATTTAACCTTACTCTTATTATTATTACATTCTAGAATAAATAAGATAACATACTCGCCTAATAATAACATAATCTCTATTCACCCTCAAAATTAAACAAGTTTTGTTCAGCACTCTCTATTTGCCAAATACTTTTGTGGGTACTGGAGTAGATCCCAAAATAAACATAAATCTCCTTAAGATATCCAATTCAATGTTAATAAAATATAATTAGCACTGTACTAGAGTAAGCATCAGATATTTTTAGGATAAATCAGGGCATACCCTACATTCAATTTGATATGGTTAGAAAACTTTTCCAAAAGAAGTAATATTTGAGGTATTGCTGAGTGGGTAGAGGTAAGAGGTAAGAGATTAAGTAAGTGGGTAGCAAGATGTAGGTAAGTAGCTAATTTGTATGAAAATAAAAGAAAGCTTGAGTTCAAAGACCAATGACAGAAGGGTGTGGTGCATTCTAGGAAATGAAAGATCTCTTCCTGCCAGACACTAAATTCTCCACAAGAACATCAATTCCATCAGGCAGGGATTTTTTTCAGTACTGCCACATATTAGGTATTTAGTTAATACTCAGTAAAAATGTGCTAAGTAAGGTTTGAAGTGAGGTATAGTTGGAAACCAGAGATACTGTTGAGAAACAGAGGGTGGACATTGATCCTATCATTGTATTTAAACTTTATCCAAATATAGCCTAGTTCCTTTTTAATTCATGGGATTTTTTATTCCCATTCTCCACATAATGATAGGTCCATAGGCAATATTGTGTTTTTGTTTGTTTGTTTGTTTGTTTGTTTCTGTAGAAGAAGTTTTATATAAAATAAAGCTATTGGGAGAGTTTTTCTCTATTCTTATTACATGGAGACTTATTTTTCATTTTAATGTAATGAATTTTAACTTCAACACTGAAATGATTGCCAGCTTCTATTAACAATACAAGAAACAAAGTGGTATCACATCAGCTATTTGTCCTTTATTCACTATCTCATGTCAGTCATTGGACTTTCCATTTGCCATTTCATGTCTGGGATTGTGCACTAAAGATTATCCATTTTATTCCTGAATTGCCCTTTTTTTCTCAAGTCAGAGTTATAATAAGACCTTATCTCTTTTTCCTGTTTTAAATATTTAATATTATCTAGATAGCCTGTTTCAATGATGAAAACTAGTTAAAATGAAAACTATGTATATATAAATATGTATTTTATTGCTCAATGTCCCTGTTCTTGTGCCAGTCCTAAGCTGTTTTAATTACTATAGCCTTCTAGTATAGTTTGAAGTCTGCTAAATTGATACTTCGTATTTCGTTTTTATTGTCCAGGATTGATTTTGCTATATGGGGTCTTCTCTGGTTCCATATGAAGCATAAAATCATTTTTTCTATATCTATGAAAAATGATGGCAGCATTTTGATAGGATTGCATTGACTCTGTAGGTCACTTTGGGTAGTATAGACATTTTAACGATGTTGATTCTGCCGACCCATGAGCATGGTATATTCTTCCACCTGTTTACATCCTCTGCTATTTCCTTCTTCAGTGTTTCATAGTTCTCCCTGTAGAGGTCTTTTACCTCCTTAGTTAAATATATTCCTGGGTACTTTATTTTCTTTGTTGCTATATTGAAGAGAATTGAGTCTTTGATTTTATTCTCACTTTTACTGTTGCTGGTGAATATGAATGCGTCTGATTTTTGTGTGTTGATTTTGTATCCTGAGACTTTACCAAATTCATTTATCAATTCAAGGAGTCTCTTGGTCGAATCCTTGGGGTTTTCTAGGTATAATATCATGTCATCAGCAAAGAGTGGGAGTTTGATCTCTTCTGCTCCAAATTGGGCAGAACTGAGAACCTAGATATAAAACCATCCTCATATAGCCAACTAATCTTCAACAAAGCAGACAAAAACATACACTGGGGAAAAGAATCCTTATTCAATAAATGTTTCTGGGAAAACTGGATAGCCACATGTAGAAGACTGAAACAAGACCCACACCTTTCACCTCTCACAAAAATCAACTCACGTTGGGTAACAGACTTGAACCTTAGGTGTGAAACTATTAGAATTCTAGAGGAAAACATTGGAAATACTCTTCTAGACATTGGCCTAGGCAAATAATTTATGAAGAAGACCCCAAAGGCAATCACAACAGCAACAAAAATAAATAAATGGGACTTGATCAAATTAAAAAGCTTCTACATAGCCAAAGAAACTGTCAAGAGACCAAACAGACAGCCCACAAAATGGGAGGAAATTTTCGCAAGCTACAAATCCGATAAAGGGCTGATAACTAGAATCTATTTAGAACTCAGGAAAATCAGCAAGAAAAAAATCAAGCAACCCTATCAAAAAATGGGCAAAGGACATAAATAGAAACTTCCCAAAAGAAGACAGAATAATGGTCAACAAACATATGAAAAAATGCTCAACATCTCTAATCATCAGGGAAATGCAAATCAAAACCATAATGAGATATCACTTAACTCCAGTGAGACTGGCCTTTATCAAAAAGTCCCCAAACAATAAATGTTGGTGTGGATGCGAAGAGATAGGAACACTCCTACACTGCTGATGGGACTGCAAACTGGTTCAACCTCTGTGGAAAGCAATATGGAGATACCTTAAAGCTATACAAGTAGATGTACCATTTGATCCAGCAATTCCTCTACTGAGCATCTACCCAAAAGATCAAAAGTCACTTTATGAAAAAGACATCTGCACTTGAATGTTTATAGCAGCACAATTCATGATTGCAAAGCTGTGGAAATAACCCAAGTGCCCATCAATTCATGAGTGTATTAATAAAATGTGGTATATGTATACCATGGAGTACTATTCAGCTTTAAGAAACAACAGTGATATAGCACCTCTTGTATTTTCCTGGATAGAGCTGGAACCCTTTCTACTAAGTGAATTATCTCAAGAATGGAAAAAAAAAGCACCACATGTACTCACCAGCAAATTGGTATTAACGGATCAACTCCTCAGTGGACATATAGGAATAACATTTATCGGGTGTCGGGCAGGTGAGAGGGGGGGGGAAGGGATGAGTATATACAAACACAATGAGTGAGATATACAACGTTTCAGGGATGGTCACGCTTTAGGCTCTGACTCGAGGGGGAAGGGGGAGCATGGGCAATATACATAACCTTAACACTTGTACCCCCATAATATGCTAAAACAAAAAAATAAATAAATATGTATTTTAAATATGTTATATAAGCATGCTGCTATGGAGATAAAAACATTAAACAATATTTATTGGTAGTGTAGGGGTAGTTACAAAGCACTCATAAAGAACATAACAATATCATCTATCATCACCAAAGTCATTTGTCCATCCAATAGAATGCAACTCTCTAAGACAAGTTCTAGCTGATACATAAAAGATGGTGAACTAATACCTCTTGTATTAACCTAGATGGAACTATAGACCATCTTATAAGAGAAATATCACAAGAATGGAAAAACAAACACCACATGTACTCACCATTAAATTCAAACTAATCAATCAACACTATGTGCACATATGAAAATAACATTCATCGGAAATCAACCAAGTGGGAGAGAGGAGGAGTGGATGGGTAAATTCACACCTAACCTGTAAAATGCACACTATCTGGGGCATGGGCATACTTATAAGTTCTACTCAAATGATACGAAGGCAATTTACATAACCAAAATGTTTGTGATCCAATATTCTGAAATTAAAAAAAAAAAAACAGATCCTTAGCTAAGAAGAAAATGTCTTGGCTCGGGCCTGGTCTTGGCATCTAGCATAGCAAAGTGATGGTTAATTTCTTTTTTGTTATTTTTGTTTTTGCTTTTATTTTGTTTTGTTTTTATTTTTTACTTTTATTTCAGCGTACTACAGGGGTACAAATGTTTAGGTTACTACATATATTGCCTTTGTCTCACTAGAGTCAGAGCTTCAAGAGTGTCCATCCCCCATATGGTGTGTACTGTGGTAATGCTTAATTTCTTAAACTGGATAAAGTTGGAATCCTTTAATCTGTGTATCTATAATTCCCTAATGTATATTTTCAACACAATAAAATTCATACCAGTCGTGAAAAAAAAGGAAAATTTAAATACCTGCTGATTATGGAATGCTGAAATGTAAATACTATTACTGTATCTATCTGTAGACTATTTAGTAATAATTGTGAGGAAAATTGCTTGTTAAACATTTTATTATATCAAAAATAATATATAAATAGTAACTGTTTTATTGTAGATTTTTATTAATAAACATACACTTGATATTTAGTTGTAATATTATATATTTTTCTAGACACAAAATTATTTTCAAAAGAAATTATTGTTTAAGATGTTCATGTACAAATTATTTATTTCAGCTGCATGTAGCCAAAAGAATTACATTCTTGCATTTATGAGACAGCAAAGCAACTAGCGGGAGAATTTATTAAAATGTTAGAAAATAAACCATCTTGAATATAGCACATTTGAATAATTTCAAAATGAAAGCTGTTGTGTTTTTACTAGTTTTCCTAAAGAGATAGATTTATAAAGACATTGTAGCTAAAACATTGAAGATTCTGGCATTGTTTTAAGATATAATGTTTGATATTCTGAAGCTATGCTAAGCCCAAAACAGCATTCGGCTTTTTACGAAAAGGAGGCATTTAAATGGATGTATCTATAATTGACACATTTTGGAAATAGTTCTTTCAATTCAAAATCAACAATAAAAAGTAAGAGAAGGGAGAATTCAGTGCAAGGAGAAAATTGTTCTTTTCTATTAAAATGTAGGAACCAATTAGTTAAATTTCTGGAGACATTTTAATAATTAAAAAATAAAGATATATTTTAAAAGCATCTAAATAAATAAATTCCATCTATATTTACAAATTAGATAAGCTTAATTTTTTAGAACCAGAGGGATAGATATCTGTGTCTAGACTCCCAAACATCTACTTAGTCTTGTTTTTCATACCTATATTTCTATTCTATACGTTCATCATAGTACCCCTTGGCATTTATTCCTATGTGCCTAGACATATTATAATTACTTCCACTGCAAGCATTTGCGACTTTTAGGTCTTTCTCTGACTGCCTGACCCTACTTTGCCCTCCTATTAACTAAGTGGAAAGTGCTAGAGAGTCACCACCCTTTTGAAGCAGCCATCAACCAGTGATTAATAAATCTTTCTTCCAAAACTTTCTAGCAAGATTGATAACCAGTTGCCTACTTGGAAAACTTCCTGGAACTTCACCCTTTATAGGCCTACTTCTTCATCTACCTATGTGAGGTAAACAACTGTATTCATATCATTATCTTAGAGTCCACTTCTAGGGGAACTGAACCAATGACATTCCTCTTATTTTTCTTTGGGCAGTTTATCCCTCTGCATTCTTGCCTAAGATATGGGTAGGAATAACCCTACTGTGAAGTTTAGATGTAGGTCCTGACTCACTTAAGCAAATAGAAACAGTGCATTCTTCTCACCACAGCAATTGATTTAGGAATGGCCAGGTGACACGTTTTGGATAATTAGAAAAAGTGAACCCAAGGATTAGTATAAAAACACCGTATTTGACTATCACTGTTTAGTATGGCACAAATTGGAAATGTTGGCAGCTGCCAAAACACTTTTGTAACTAGAAGAGCTTAGAGACATTGGAAGGGTGAATATCCCACTTATAATAATTAATAGAATATCTACACATAAGACCAAAATGGAAATAGAGGTTTAAATAACACTATAAAGCAACTAGACCTAACAGATTTACACAGAAAACATCACCCAACAACAGAATACACATTCTTATGAAGTAAACATGGACAATTCTCCAGAATAGACTATGTGTTAGGCCACAAAATAATTCTCAACAAATTTTTAAAAGTTTTAAATCATACAAGGTATGTTCTCCAACCACAATGGACTCAATTAGAATAAATAGATAGAATCAATACGAGAAGGAAAACTGAAAGCTTTTTTAAAAAGAGTAAAATGGTTATTTATGCATATTAAAATGTATATATATCTCTGAAGGATGTGGAAAGGACTAGAAAATAATTTCAATGGGCATTTAAAAAGGAAGTTAGAAAAGGAAGGGTTTGGGAGAAATTTTTATGGTTAAAGAAGCACGATTGCTATTAACAGGTGATAGGCAGTAAGAAAAGGGATAGCCAAAACAAAGTTTATTTTTCTCACTGGAGAAAATATTAATAGGTACATGGCATCAACAATCAAGACAGTTAAAACAGAAAAAGTAAAAGATTTTATAAAGAATTTGACAATTTATTATTGAATTGTAAGTACTTGTAGAATAATTATAAAAATATCTACATGCAATTATATATATTTGAACTATTATGGCCAAGACTGTGTGGCTCCATCATTGATTCATGGAGGAGAAAACAACAAATACAGCAGCTTCCTTTCTTTATGTCATCTATGTCTTGCTTCCTACAGCTAAATCTAGCATCTTTTATACTAGTGTGAACAATCTTTAAGTCCAAATAACACCTTAATTTATTTAAAAGTTGCTGTTCTTGGACATTCTTCTCAGTGAGAGATACCTACTTCATAACACTTCCTAAGTGAAGTCTTGGCTAGATTCATCCCAAATATGGGGGATTTGCAGAGTAAAAAAAAATACTGGAAAATGATAAAAATCTAGAGAACATGAATATTAAAAAGAAAGCCAAGAAAGCAAATTTGTTGATGAACCTTCAGATGTATTATCTGGTATTATCTGGGAAATAAGAGAAAACACAGGTAAGAGTGATTCACGTATGTTGTAAAGTGAAAGATGATTGGAACAATGATAGTGCTTGAAACAATTGACTGCAGCAATACCATAAGTAAATTAGGGATTAGAATGTGACCTTTTGGGGCCGGGCGCGGTGGCTCAAGCCTGTAATCCTAGCTCTCTGGGAGGCCAAGGTGGGCGGATCGTTTGAGCTCAGGAGTTCGAGACCAGCCTGAGCAAGAGCGAGACCCCATCTCTACTATAAAAGTAGAAAGAAATTAATTGGCCAACTAATATATATAGAAAAAATTAGCCGGGCATGGTAGCGCATGCCTGTAGTCCCAGCTACTTGGGAGGCTGAGGCAGCAGGATTGCTTGAGCCCAGGAGTTTGAGGTTGCTGTGAGCTAGGCTGACGCCATGGCACTCACTCTAGCCTGGGCAATAAAGTGAGACTCTGTCTCAAAAAAAAAAGAATGTGACCTTTTGGTTGATAACTATGAAGTCATTGTTATCTGTGGGGAGAGTTAACAGTTTTAATTTTAGGGATAAAAGTTCTAGCAGCAGCACAAGTTTGATTACAGAGGATAGACAATTAAGGTGAACAACTTCCCAGACTATACTGATGCAAAGTTTCCTTTTGTCCACTCATGTGATCATATATTAGAGGTGCTCAAAGGTGTCCTAGCACATCTAGAAGGCTCTCCATCTGCCAACAGTCCAGAGTCAGCCAAGTTAAAGCATGTTGGTGGGTATCCTCTTTCCTTTCTTCCTTTGCAATCTCAAGCCTTGGGTGCTATTTCAACTTCTATTTTGTTTTGCTGTTGTTTGAGAAAGATATGTGGATGATTGTTTCCCAGAGAATCAGTTTTTTTCTTCTTAAAAAGTCACCAAAAGAAGTAATATGTATAAACGAGTGCAGATAAATTTATACCGATTTCATATTGCTGATTCTTATTCTGTTACTCAGAATGTAAAGTATGAAATTACTTTCAATATGTGGACTTGCAAAAAATTAGTTGGGATACAAGTTATATATGGCTTTTTTATTCCATGTCAAATTCTGAATACTCAGCAAAAAAATCATGAGCAAAATATGTTAGGATTCAGGGAAAAAATGTTGACCAAATTTATTGTGAAAAAAGCAACTGTAGGAAAATTTAAAAGTATGAAATCATTTAATCTACTACTTTAAAATTCTAACCTCCAAACTATCTGTATTTTTGTAATCCAATGTGGTCTTGCCTGCTGGGTGACAAATCCTATGGATAAGTTATCAGTTTCACTTAGAAGTCTTAGGTCACCTCCCGGTTTGTTCCTTTTGCTTGCTTTGGCTATACAAACTGGGAGGTATCAGTCTACCAGACTTCAAGCTTTACTACAAAGCTATAGTAACCAAAACAGCATGACATTGGCAAAAGAACAGAGATGAAACCATCTGCATATTGCTATCCAATCTTTGACAAAGCAGACAAAAATATACACTGGAGAAAAGAATCTCTTTTCAATAAATGGCACTGGGCAAACTGGATAACTACATGCAGAAGATTGAAACTGGATCCCCACCTCTCACCTCTTACAAAAATCAATTCACAATGGGTAACAGACTTAAACCTAAGGCATGTAAACTTAAGAATCCTAGGAGAAAATATAGAGAAAACTTTTCCAAACATTGGCCTGAGCAAAGAATTTATGAACAAGACCCCCAAAGCAACCACAGCAGCACTAAATGGGACCTGATCAAATTAAAAAGCTTTCTATACATAGAAAACTATGATTAGAGTGAGTAGACAGCCTATGGAATGGGAGAAAATATTTGCTTTCTATACATCCGATAAAGAGCTCATAACAAGAATCTATGTAGAACTCAAAAACTCAACAAGAAAAACATCAAACAACCCCAACAGTAAATGGGCAAAGGACATGAACAGAAACTTTTCAAAAGAAGACAGAATAATGTCCAGCAAAGACATTAGGGACATCTGTAATTATTAGGGAAGTGCAAATCAAAACCACAATGAGATATCACCTAACTCCAGTGAGAATGGCCTTTATCAAAGAATCCCAAAACAACAAATGCTGGCAAGGATTTCGAGATATAGGAATGCTCTTACACTGCTGGTGGGGCTGCAAATTAATTGAACCTCTGTGGAAAAGAATTTGGAGCTACCTCAAAGAGCTAAAAATAGAAATACCATTTGATCCAGCAATAGCACTATTAGGCATCTACCCAAAGGAACAAATGACATTCTATAATAAAGACATCTGCACTCAAATGTTTATGGCAGCACAATTCACTATTGCAAGGATGTGGAAACAACCCAAATGCCCATCAATCTGAGTGGATTAATAAAATATGGTGTATGTATACAATGAAATACTACTCAATTACAAAAAACGATGGTGATCTAGCACCTCTTATATTTTCCTGGGTATAGAGCTTGAGCCCATCCTCAAAAGTGAGGTATTACAAGAATGGAAGAATAAGCACCACATGTACTCACCATCAAATTGGCACTAACTGATCAACACTAAGGTGCTCACATGATAGTAATATTCACTGGGGGTTGGGGGGATGAGAGTGGGTAAACTCACAACTAATGGATACAGCATTTTACGGGGGAAAGGGCATGCCTCAAATCCCGGCTTGGGTGAGGCAAAGTCATAACATGTAACCAAAATGTTTGTACCCCCATGATATCCTGAAATAAACAAAAATAAAAAAAAATAAAATTTACAAGGGCAATTATTCCAGATGATGACATGATCCAGTCTATTTTCATGAAAATAAATGTCTGATGAGACACCAAGACAGATAAGTGAAATAGTGATAGTCAAATAACTGCAAAGCTATGGTGCTGACAGATTACCCAAATAGATATCTGAGGTCACTCAGAATGGTGACAGAAATTGGGGTATAGTGTGAAGGAATAGAAGCCAGCAAGAGGCAAGAAGATAGAGGACAATATACTTGAATGCTACTGAATTACAAAGGAGTAGGGATTTTTTTTTTTTTTAATTTAATGTGGAGGCATACTGGTCTCTAGACTAAGGCCATAGACATTGGAAGAATGCTAGCCAACTCTGGCCAGAAGATACCTGTGAAGAGGGAAAATAACTGTGTCAATTGACTCCAAAAACTGTGGTACTAGAAAAGAGAAAATAAGTCACATTTTAGTTAATCCTAGGAAATTAAATGGAAAATTATTTCAGTAAGTCAAGGGAGAAGGTGGAGGGGTTGTGGGTTTTGTGAAAAAATTATGAAAAAAAATCTGGTAAGATGAAGAACAGTAGTAGTGTGGGTCAAGAAAGATGACTGGACTATCAAGATTGAACTTAGTAGCTTTGTTCACAAAAGTTTTAGACTTTGAAAATCATCTCCTAAAAAGGACGGTTTCAAAATTTCATAAACTTACTCATATCTATAAATAATTTAGAAGTTAGAAAAATATTAAAAGACTAGGTCAGTAGAGTAAACTGTAATATTGTCCTGTGAGGGATGTGGGCTGTGCTAGTGGGGCCCTGAATTGAAGGAGAAAAGTAAAACACAGACCACTGTGTCTCAGATTCCATTTGGACGCACGCCCATGAAATTACGTTCTTCGACGACACTGCTAAATTTCAACTACTTTAATTAGTACCCATGTGGACTGACCCAGATGGAGTCAATTTTCATTGTGAGGATAAGAATGTGATGAAATGTTCCACATCCTCAAAAAAAAAAAAAAAATACTAGTTTGTACATCGAAAATTTAAATTAAAATGACCCCAAATGACAAGGACCTCTAAAATATACTATTTCTGTAGACAATAAAAAATAACTATGTTCTGGTTTTCATATACAATTTAAGAAGAAAAAAGTGTTGGTTTTCTACAATTCAATATAACCATTTAGTCTTTAGAATATTTCCTAATATATATCTTCATTTTAGAATTAGGAAGCAGTGAATAGAAATATGTTTGCAGTATTAACCTTGAATGGGATTTATCCAATACCAACTCTTTCTATTTCCCACAGTGTGTTCATCTTCTTTTAAACTGGTACATATGAAAACGCAAGTTTTTACTATTTATTACAAGAACCATCGGGTTAAAAATAGAATGTCAATTATATAAGTCACTGTACAACAAAGAAAGCATATATTCTGACATTCATGCTTTAAATCTGAAGCAGCATAGACATTGGATTTAGTTGAATCAAGTATGAGAAAGCATATTCCTGAGGCTGAGAGGTCAATGTAAAAACTGTGCCTTTTGACTTCACTTAATGCTCCTTTCTCCACCAAGAACAAAAAATATTTTTTAAAAAGTATGTATTTCTTTAAAGTAAAAAAGAGATATTATCACTATGATTAAGTCGCAAAATATTCATAACTTACCAGGGCCATTTAAACTGGAAAAAAAGATGCTGAGCATTCCCTACCAACCTTTGTATTTCATAATTGCAGAGGCAAACAATAAGAAATAAATCAGACGAAACTCCAGTGCTCCGTTTAGATATACATCATGGCTAGCAGTTCGAGAAAATCGATTTAAGCTTCTCACTGACTATGTGCCAAATATGTGAATTCCTTGAATAATTTTATTCATTTACCATACCATTTTTAGGCTCCCAATTATTAAAATTGCACAGATAAGAGGAAAAGTGAGAAATAACAAGATTCTACACCAGCTGTGCAAGCTATTTAGGCTTACGCAGCTTGAATATTAAATTATACAGAAGGTAAAACACTGTGAAAAACATGAAATGTATCTTCTCTCAGAGACTGGAAAAGTTCTCAGAACTAATAATGATATTTTTGCCTCTAGTCACTGTGGTAAGTGGACAAGTCACAAACTCATTCTTCATTGGACATATAGCACAACAAATGCTGGCTGAAGGACAAGATTCTCACAAAGATTTAACTAGACCCTGCTGTAAATTAAGAAGCTTTGGAAGTTGTTTTGAATCTCAGTGATGATCACGGCATCAGCTCATTTAATGTGCGGAAGTAATAAATTGTATTATGCTCTGATTAAAGAATTATTCTTTGAAGATAGCATTACTGTCAGTGTGCTAAATAGGAATCTGGAAAACAGAAATGAATGAAAATATCTTTCAAAATTGTCTAATTTACATCAAGGGAGTACTTTAGACACAGTAATGATAACTGGAAGTATAAAAAGGCAACAGTGAAATTTCATTATGCAACTGCTTAATGGGGTGGCAGGAGTAGAATTGATAACTCAATTAAAAATAGTCTTTTCATAACCATGTCTGCTTGTATTCTGAATCTTGTTTTAAATGTTGCTTTAGCTTTCCGTTCCTATTTGTGTTCTTATAATTAATCTCTAGTGCTTTATTTCGGACCTCACACTTAGCAAGGTAAAGACTAAGGCTGGTTTAGTAGGTGACAGGTAGAAGTCGAACTGTAACTCAAATCCACTTGAAGGTGTTGACAAAATAACTATTATTGACATTCTTAAGAATTTTTCTCAATGTAAGTTCTAAGAGCAAAGAGCATTAAAGACCAAAAGGAGGGTGAGGAAACTGAAAAAAGAGGAGAAAGAGAAGGTGAGGAAGAAGCAGAAAAGGAAAGAGAAGAGGGAGGAAGAGGCAACAAAGGAGGAGAAGGTGAGGAAGAGGAGGAAGATGAAGCTCAGAAGGAGTAGAAAGAGGAAGGTCGGGAAGACATTTTTTACTAGGACGCTGAGAAAAATGTGTAAATTTTAGGCCCAGCAAGAGGAAACTGCAAAGAAAGGTGGTGAGTAGGTAGAATGTTTACAACTGCATCATGTCCTTAGTCTCAAAAAATGTTCCTGCTCTGCTTGGATTACAACTACTTTGCTTATTTACATTCATTAACTCCTGAACATGATATAAATATCAGCATAGGCATTCCTTCCACTAGGAATTATTCCCCATCCCTCAAAGAAGAATAAATGCTTTTGTTGTATTACTATTTTTTTTTTTTTTTTGCCCCCACTAGATTAACTTCCCTGAGGTTAGACTTTATGTGATTTTGATCACTGGATTTCCAGAAATATTTAACACTTCCTGGATCACACTATTTATTCATAAATGGCATTAGAATAAATTAAATAAAGCAAGAGTCTCAGAAAATTACAAGTATTCATTTGTTTTCCTATGGCTTTAGTAGAATGATAGTCTTCTCTTGATTTTTTTCTCATTTGAAAATGCTTAATAGCAATAAAGTTTTAATTTTGGAATAGTTGTAGATTTACAGAAAGCTGAGAAAATAATACAGGCAGTTCCCTTATACTCCCAACTCAGTTGTGACAATTATTAGCATCTTATATTAGTATAGTATATTTGTCACAAGTAATTAACCAATAATCACACATTATTATTAATTACACTAAATATATTATTTATATTACATTGTAATGTCATTTATCTGTGGTATTTACCCAGAATACCACATTACATTTAGTTGCCATGTCTTCATAGGCTGCTATAGATTGTAAGTTTCTCAGACTTTCCTTGGTTTTGATAACCTTGGCAGTTTTGATGACAACTGGTCAGGTGTGTGAATTTTCTGATCTTTTCCTCATAATTAGATTGAGATTATAGTTTTTGATGAGAAAAATCATACAGGTAAAGTGCCATTCTTATGACATCATTTCAAGGGTACATTCTATCAACATGACTTACCATTGTAAATGTTAATCTTGATCATCTGGCTGAGGTAGCGTTTGTCATGTTTCTTAATTTTAAAGTCCCCTTTTCCTTCTTCCACACTAAAACATTTGGATGGAATTTTCTATGCATAGCAAACACTTAACGAGTGTGCTATATGTTCTTTGAGAGTTTCCACATAATCATATCATCATGAATAAAACCAATTTTATTTTTTCCTTTACAATTTGCATAACTTTTATTTATTTTTCTTGTCTTTGTGCACTAGCTAGAACTTCCAGTGCAATGTTCAATAGGAGTGGTGAGAGAGCACGTCCTTCACTTGTTCCTGACCTTAGGAAAAAGAGCTCAGTCTTTCGCCATTGAATACGTTAGGTATAGGTCTTCAATAGTCTTACTACCTTTATTAGATTAAGAAAGTTATACGCCAATTCTAATTTTTGCAAGGTTTTATAATGTAAGAGCATTGATTTTGGTCAACTGCTTTTTGACAGGATCATGTTTTTTATTTATTCTGCTAAGAGGAGTTACATTGACTCATTTATGAATGTTGAACCAGCATTGCTTCTTAAAAGGAAATCCACTTGGCCACGATATATTATACTTATCATCTATTGCTGGATTAATTTTGCCAAAATTTGCCATGGATTTTAGTGTCTAGGTTCATTAAAGATTATGATCTGTAGTTTTCTTTTTTTATAATGTGTTTACCTTTTTTCAGTATAAGGATAATGATGGCCTCAAGCATATTCACATTTCATTGTCAGGTGCAAACTCATTTAGGATTGTTATGTCTTTTTGAAGAATAGTATTGCCTTTCTTTATTCCTGATAATTTTCCTCATTCTGCATCTTGCTTTTCTGAAGTTAATATAGCTTTGTCAGCTTTCCTTTGAATAGCGTTGGCAGGATATATTATCTTTCTTTACCTGTTTACATTTAACCAATCTGAACCATTATATTTAAGGTGCTTTTCTTATGCACAACATAAAATTGACTCTTATTTTTTCATAATACACTCTGAGAATCTCTGTTGTTTTTGCATACTTTGACCATTCATATTTAAAATGGTTACTGATACAATTGGACTAATATTTACCCTCTTTGTAACTATTTTCTACACATTGCGTTTATTAATTTATTTTTCCCCTCTTTTTCCATTTCGGCCTTTTACTGGACATTTTATACGGTTCTTTCTTTTTCTCATCATTTAGTTTATCATTTGAGTTTCTAAAAATTAGTGATCACTCTATGGCTTAAACCATAGTTTGTGTATAATGTAAACATACCTCTAAATAATGCTATATGGCTTCACATGTAGTATAAGCACCTTATAACAAAATATTGCCAATTGTTCTCTGTTGTGTCTTGTGATATTTTTATTTTATGCTATTATGACCTAATACATTGCTAGTGTTTTGATTTTGTTTTTGGAATTTATTTGCTTGGTGTTCTCTTAGCTTCCTGGATCTCTGGTTTGTCTGCCAATGATTGTAGATATTCCTTAGACTTCAAATATTTCTTCTCAGTGGTTTTCTCGTTTTGCTTCTTGCATTCAAATCAGGTGTTTGTTATATCTTTTGATGTCCCACAGTTCTTGAATGTCTTCTTTTTTTTCATTTTTTTCAAATCTTTGCATCAGAGCTTGAGAAGTTTTATTGATCTATGTTTAAGTTCATTGATTTTCTTCCTCATCAGTGTCCAATCTACTGATAAGCCTGTTGAAAGCAGTCTTTATTTATATTACTCTGGTTTTGATTTCTAGCATTTCTTTTTGATTTGTTCTTTGAGTTTGCCTCTCTTTGCTTACTTTACTCGTCTGTTGTTCCATGTTGTCTAATTTTGCCATTACACTCTTTATAATATTAATCATAGTTTATTTAAAATCCTTGCCTGATAATTCCCACATCAGTATCAACTTTCAGCCTAGTTCTTTATTTTTTGTTTTTTTTATTTTATTTTTTTTATTTTAGAGTATTATGGGAGTACAAGTGTTAAGGTTACATATATTGCCCATGCCCCCTCCCCCCTCGAGTAAGAGCTTCAAGCGTGTCCATCCCCCAAACGTTGCACATCTTACTCGTTGTGGTGGTATACACCCATCCTCTCCTCCCCTCTTCCACCCTCCCAACGCTCGATAAATGTTACTCCTATATGTCCACTTAGGTGTTGATCCGTTAATACCAGTTTGCTGGTGAGTACATGTGGTGCTTGTTTTCCCATTCTTGAGATACTTCACTTAGTAGAAAGGTTTCCAGCTGTATCCAGGAATATATAAGAGGTGCTATATCACCATTGTTTCTTAAAGCTGAGTAGTATTCCATGCCTAGTTCTGATGATTGCTTTATCTCCTGGCATGGCTTGTAATTTTTTTTTTTTTTTTGAAAGCTGGACATGTTGTATTGAATAATAGGAATTCAGGTAAACAGGCCTTTCACATAAATATTTTTGTTAGTCTGGGTACAAGTTGCAGTCTGTTTTTGGTGCAGCCATACATAACAGAGTTTTTAAATTTCTCCAGTATCTTTGTTTGTCTTCTCTCTTAAATCTGTGTCTTGCAGCTTTTTCAATTATAGTCCATCACTGTTTTTCTGGAAACCAGTTGGTGTGGCTAGATGTGGGAGAGGGGGAACATTCTATAATCTTCCAATTAAAATTCAATGTTTTAGTGGACCTGTGTCTCAGGGCTGTGATTTTTACAAATGTTTCCCCATGGTTATAGCTTTTTGCCCATATGCCCGTTACTTACTTCCTCTCCTGGCTGCAGCATCTCAAATCTTTTTCCTTGAGGCCTTGACTCCTGTTGACGCTGATTTTAGTTTTGTGTTATTTTGTTTTTCCTTTTAGGTGACATAAGAAGGCTCCAAGGGACTGAGGTGGTGAGATATTATCTTCTTCCAGTTGGGATAAAGTTTAAAAACTGTACTCTGACAAAGTACTCTCCTCTGGAGAGCTGACCTTTTTACGGAGAGGGAACTGGGCTTTTTTCATAAAAGTTATACTTCCTTTTTCCCTGCCAAGGCTATGAGGGGATTTCTCAGATGCTCACAGTGGGAACCTTGTAAAGTTACTAGAGGAAAAGCCCATGAAAGTGAGAATACCTGCCTAAGACTGCAGTCCTAAAGAGTTTCTGAATCTCACACTATTTCACTCTTAGCCCCCAACAATTGTTACAAACTTCCAATTACATGTTCTTACCATTTTATGGCTTCAATGGTTTCTCCTGTAGGTATGCAGGTTTCTCTTACTGTACATCTCTGGGAGCTCATGTCTCTCCAGAGTTTGGGGTGCATTTGCCCCACAAACTCTGTCTTTCGATGGGTGCAAGAAATCATTGATTTACATATATATTTTTTTATTTTAAAATATTACAGGGGTACAAACGTTTGGGTTACCTAAATTGCTTTTGTACTGTTGATGTTGAAATTATAAGTGCATCCATCACCCAGATAGTGTGCATTGTAACCATTAGGTGTGAATTTACTCATCCCTCCTTCCCCCCTCCCACCTGCTAGATTTCTGAAGAATGTTATTTTTATATGTGCACATAAGTGTTGATCTATTAATTCTAATTTAATGATGAGTACATGTGGTGTTCGTCCATTCTTGTGATACTTTGGAAGAATGGTCTCCAGTTCTATCAAGGTTAATACAAGAGGTATTTCACCATTTTTTAAGGCTGTGTAGTACTCCGTGGTATACATATGCCACATTTTATTAATCCACTCCTGTATTGATGAACACTTGGGTTGTTTTCACATCTTGACAATTGTGAATTGTGCTGGTAGAAACATTTGAGTGCAGGTGTCTTTTTTATAGAATATCTTTTTTTCATTTGGGTAAATAGCCAGTAGTGGGATTTCTGGATCAAATGGTAGTTCTACTTTTGTTCTTTGAGGTATAAAAAATGATTTTTGGCTTGTCTATTTTGTGTGTTTGTTTTTGTTGTTTTTGGTAAAAGTAGGAGTGACAATGTCCATACTGATACTGGAAATTTCCTATATTTATTTTTAAAAGGTGAAAAACTCCCATTTTTCTTTATGAGTAATATATGGTTCATGTATATAACTCAAAGCCAAACACTGTCTTTATAAACGGTGACAGATCTTCAACTAACGGACAGATGGTATTATAGAAGATATCATGTTTATTTTCTGATAGGAAGCGGTTGAAGATGGAGCAGAGATTAAGCACCTTTTGTACTTTGTATGAAATATATAGCCCTTTATAATTTTCTTATGGTACTAGGAGTTCACAAGGTGAAAACATATTTTCATTTTTCCAACTCCATCAAATGTTGCTCTTTTGATCTCTTCTTTGATTTCAGAATGAACTGTCTTGCTATCATGAGAGGGTTTCACAGAGGCACTGAAATAAGATACTTCCCCTGCTTTCCAAGAAATAGTTCTTCAATTACAAATAAAAAGAATAAAAATAGAGAGAATAAAGAAAATAAAGAGAAAATAAAAATAATTCTTTAAAAAGAATTTTTCTCTTCTCTAGATCCTTTTTCTTCTGTTAAATACTGCTTATTTAGCTAACTTCGATCAAGGAATTGCATTCAAATACCAACATTGCATACACTAATGGGTTTTAGTGGAGTGCAGTGACTTTCTTTTGCTAAGTAGTAAACAATATGGATAGCATGCCTATGACCATATTATGAAATATAGAATTGAGTAAGATATTGAAGACAAAATTGGATAAAATATAACTATATAAGGGGTAATGAAAGGGTAAAAGCTGAAATAATGTTTATAAATGATTCAAAATTTGCCCAATACATGCAATATATTTTCTTCATCATGAAAACTAGAATATTGTCAAACTATTTATTTTGAGCCCTGAATTGTGTGCTTTAGACCTTAAGGTATTATAGGACATGGATTTTCGAGCTGATTCTTACTATTTGTAAAGGTGCTTACTAAACTGGACTAAATACATATGGGTCCTTTATCAAGTGTTGTACAAGTGAGGATACAGATTCAGATCATACTATTTGTCATCAATTATGTCTCCAAAGAAAATATATACTCTATTTTTTTATACTTATCATTTCATTTTCTTCTTATAATACTACTGTCATGGAAGTGATATTATCATTTTACACATGAGAAAACAGAGATTTGGATTTTGGACATGTTAAAGAGTATTCATTTGAAAGTGATAACATATAATCATATTTAATAATCCATATTTTCACTTTCTCAAAACTCAGAACTAAGGCCAAATGTCTGTCATTTCAGTAAAGTAAATGACTCTAATTTATCTACATGAAAAAATAGTTTTAGATTGGAGCAAAACTCAACTTAATACTGTATACAACAATTGGGCCATCTTTTAATTTTTGACTTATCGCAACCACTGCTTTAGTGATCTGTTAAATTTTGACCCATGCTGATGTTTTATTTTTATGTTTGTTAATATCTGACAAAATAAAATTCAAGCCAAAATATTAAAATATTGAAGAAGTCAATATTAAATTGCTAGATATCTTTGATTCTCAGCTATTAAAGTTGACATCCTCTAACTCTGCAAGGCACCCTGAATAGGTAACAGCTATAAATTATATGCCCAAATAAAAGCATACAAAATTTCGTAGAGCAGAAATTATAAAAGATACTAGGAGAATTAGAAACATATTAATATTAGGAGCCAATTATTTACCTCCCTAATTGAGAAAGATCAGGTAGCCAAAAATAATGAAGGTTTAGTAATCAAACTTTGATTCATGAAATATTGAGAATATATTTCCTTTTATGTATACCTTGAATAATTATGAAATTGGCCATGTATTAATATTAAAATAAGGCAAAGCATCAATATTTCAATATTTTCTAAAACATAAAAGTACAGATATAATTGTTATCTTAATGTATTATAGTTGAAAATTAATAATAATGTCAGTAGATTGGTTCATTCTTCTGAAAAATACTGTATTATCTCAATTCAGCCAAGGTTTGGAGCTACAGTTTCTGGAATTTACTTTTCTTGTATGTCTCTAGGTAAGAGCTATGGAATTTGAATAAAATTTGGAAGGGGAAAGTGAGAAAGAAATCAGTACTATCAGAAGATTATGATGATCTGGAAAGGTGAGAGACATTACTCTCCTCTGGTACAAGTCTAATTTGACTTCTTGACTGCTAATACTTACTGTAATGATTCTTCTGATCAAAACCTTCCTTATCCCTCCCTTCTAACTGGTGCTGGGCTGTACATTTACCTAGGCAGGAGCTACACACATATATGTACAAAACAACACTCCCAGAATTACCAGCTCATATTAAATTCTTCTAAGTGACTATTCTGTGTTATCGCTTTGACAGCTAGTCATATGTAGGTTTTCATATTTCCCCCTTAGCTCCAATTTTTCTGTGTGTACTACTGATTTAAGAGTACTGATTAGTTATATTATCTGATTCTGTGATTTCTTTTTCACTCCTTTACTTCCAAGTTTTAAGCTCTAAATTCTAAAATATACCTCTTATTCCCATAATTCTTATCATGAATCTGTTTTCCTGACAGATCTCTGGCCTAGGCACAAATCAAAATTGCATAATTTTAGGCCGGGCATGGTGGTTCATGCCTGTAATCCTAGTACTCTGGGAGGCCAAGGAGGGCCGATTGCTCGAGTTCAGGAGTTCAAAACCAGCCTGAGCAAGAGCAATACCCTGTCTCTACTATAAATAGAAAGAAATTAATTGGCCAACTAATATATATAGAAAAAATTAGCCGAGCATGGTGGCACATGCCTGTAGTCCCAGGTACTCGGGAGGCTGAGGCAGAAGGATTGCTTGAGTCCAGGATTTTGAGGTTTCTGTGAGCTAGGCTGACGCCACGGCACTCTAGTCTGGGCAACAAAGCAAGACTCTGTCCCAAAAAAAAAAAAAAAAAATTGCATAATTTCTTTTACAAAAGCTAATGACAACACAAAACACAAATGAACCAAAAAGGAGCAAGAATTTTATCTGATGCTTATATCAGATAAAACAGACTACAATTCAAAGACTGTAAAAAAAAAAAAATACAAAGAAGGTCATTATATAGCGATAAGGGGTCAGTTGAGCAACAAGATATAACAATTATAAATATCTACACACCAAGCTCTGGAGTACCCAAGTATATAAAGCAAACATTAACAGATCTAAAGGGAGAGATAAACACCAATACCATAATAGTAGGAGACTTTAACACACCATTCTCAGCAATGGACAGATCATCCAGACAGAACATCAGCAAGAAAACATTGGAGTTAAACTACACAATAAACCAATGGATCTAACAGACTTTTCAGACCATTTCACCCAATTGCTGAGTATACATGCTATTTTCATTTTCTCATTTTCATTAAAAATAGGCAAAGGATCTGAACAGATGTTTCCCAAAAGAAGACATACAAATAGTTAACAGGTATATGAAAAATTGCTCAATATCACTAACCATCAGAGAAATGCAAATCAAAATCATACCAAAATATCAACTCTCATAGTTAAAATGGTGTTAATCAAAAAGACAGGAAATAATGAATGCTGGTGAGGATGTGGGGTAAAGGGAACCCTCATGTACTGGTAATGAGAATGTAAATTAGTACAGCCAGTATGGAAAACAGTATGGCAGTTCATCATAAAACTAAAAATAGAACTACCATCATGATCTAGCAGTTCCACTACTAGGCATAAGTCCAAAAGAAAAAGGAAATTGATACATTGAAGAGATACTTGTACTCCCATGTTTACTGAAGTAATATAAACAATATCTAAAATACGATATTAACCTAAGTGCCCATCAGTGGATGAATGGATAAAAAAATGTGGTATATATACACAATGGAATATTATGAAATAATAAAAAAAATGAAATCCTGTCATTTGCAGCAACATGGATGGAACTGGAAGTCATTATGTTAAGTGAAATAAGCCAAGCACAGAAAAACAAATATAGTGTTTTATTGAGGACTCATACATCTGTATTCATAAGGTATATTGGTCTATAGTTTTCTTTTTGGTTGTGTCCTTTCCTGGCTTTGATATAAAGGCAATACTGGCTTTATAGAATGAGTTGGAGAGGATTTACTCCTTCTCAATTATATGGAATAATTTCCGCATTATGGTTTCTAGCTTTTCTTTGTACGTCTGATAGAATTCAGCTGTGAATCTACCTGGTCCAGGGCTTTTATTTTTCCCAAAATAAAATGAAAGTATATTACTTTTGAATCTTTTAATATATTTTAAATATTTTATATATATATATATATATATATATAAGTATTCTTCAAATAATACATTTTAGTTACTATGAAATATTCTATTTTGGGTATTTAAATACTTCCAATGTTTTGTTATTATAAATGACATTAATATGAACATTCAAATCACAAATATTTGTCTGCTTTCTCATTGTTAACTTAAGATAGATTTTTTTTTTATTTCAGAATATTACAGGGGTAAAAATACTTTGGTTTTTTATTTGTAGGGAGGATTTTTACTATTGTTTCGATCATGCTGTTAATTATTGGTCTATTCAGGAGTTCTATTTCTTCTTGGTTCAGTCTTGGTAGGTTGTGTGTTTCCAGGAACTTGTCCATTTCTTCCATATTCTCTAGTTTATGTACATAGAGATTCATTTAGTATTCATTAACAATGTTTTGTTTTTCTGCTATATCAGTTGTGATGTCACCTTTTTTATTTCTGACTGAGTTTATATGGGTCATTTCTCTTTTGTTCCTGGTTGATCTAGCAAGAGGTCTGTCATTTTTGTTTATCTTTTTAACAAAATAGTAGCAAACTGAATTCAAGGGCATGTTAAAAAACAATCCACCATGGACAGCTGGGCTTCATCCCAGGGATGAAAGATTCAACATATGTAAATCAATAAATGTGATTCACCACAAAAATAAAAACAAAAACAAAGACCATGTGATCATCTGATAAAGGCAGAAAAAGCATTCATTCAAAAAATCCAGTACCCTTTCATGATAAAAACCCTCAACAAACTAGGAATAGAAGAATTGATAATACCATAGAATTGAAAAAAAAAAATATGACAAAACCACAGCCAACATCATACTTAATAGGGAAAAGTTGAAAACATTTCTCCTAAGAACTGCAACAAGAAAAGGATTCCCACCATCATCATTTATTTTCAACATAGTGCTAGAAGATTTAGGTAGGAAAAATCAGGCAGGAGAAAGAAAGAAAGGGCATTCAAATTGGGAAAGAGGAGGTCAAACTATTGCTCTTCATTGATAATATGATCTTGGATCTAGAAAACCCCAAAGATTCTACAAAGACTCTCCTGGAATTGGTGAATAAATTCAGCAAAGTCTCAGGATACAAAATCAATGTAAACAAATCGGTAGCACTTCTAAATACCAATAATAGTCAAGCCAACAATCAAATCAAAGACTCAATAACATTCATAATAGCTACAAAGAATGTAAAATACTGAGGAATATACTTAACTAAGGAATTGAAAGAGCTCTAAAAAGAAATATAGAACTCGGAGAAAAGAAATCACAGAGGATACAAATGAATGGAAAGGCATACAATGCTCATGGATAGGTAGAATCAACATTGTTGAAATGTCCATACTACCCAAAGTGATTTACAAATTCAATGCAATCCCCATAAAATTACCAACATCATACTTTGCAGATCTAGAGAAAATAATTCTACACTTTTCTTGGAATCAGAAAAGAGCCTGAATAGCCAAAGCAATCTTAAACAAAAAGAAAAATTCTGTAGGCATCACATTACCAGACTTCAAACTATACTACAAGGCTGTAGTAACCAAAACGGCATGCCATTGGCACAAAAATAAAGGCATACACCAATGGATTGGAACATAGAACCCACCTGCCTACAACCAACTGATCTTTGACAAAGCAGACAACAACATACACTGAGGAAAGGAAGCCCTATTTAATAAATGGTTCTGGGAAAACTGGATAGCCACATGCATGAGAATGAAACAGGACCCTTATCTCTCGCTACTTATAAAAATTAATGCAAGATGGATAAAATACTTAAATCTAAGGCAAGAAACCATAAGAATTCTAGAGGACAATGTAGGGAAAACTGTTCTAGATATCAGTGTAGGCAAAGAATTTATGACTAAGACCCCAATGGTAATCGTGACAACAACAAAAATTAATAAATGGGATTTGATTAAATTAAAAAGCTTCTGCTCAGGTAAGGAAACAGTCAACAGAGCAAATAAAAAACATACAGAATAGTAGAAAATATTTACAAGCTATACATCCAATAAAAGGCTAACATCCAGAATTTACAAAAAACTCAAGCAAATCAGCATAAAAAAAGCCCCAACTCTATTAAAAAGTGGACAAAAGACATGAACTGGTGCTTCTCAAAAGAAGAAAGACAAATGGCCAATAAACATAAGAAAAAATGCTCAACATCATTAATTATCAGGGAAATGCAATTTAAAAACACAATGAGATATCACCTTACCCCAGTTAGAGTAACTTTTATTAAAAAGTTCAAAACAAATAGATATTGGTGTGGATGCAGAAAGAAAGGAACATTTATACACTGATGGTAGGACTGCACATTAGTATAACCCTTATGGAAAACAGTATGGATATTTCTCAAAGAGTTGAAAGTAGACCTACCATCAGATCCAGCAATCCCACATTGGGTATCTACCCAAAGGAAAAGGCTTTTCATCAAAAAGACACATACACTCAAGTGTTTATTGCAGCACAATTCACAATGACAAAGATATGGAATCAACCCAAGTGCCCATCAATTCATGAGTGGATTAATAAAATGCAGTATATGTATACCATGGAGTACTACTTACCCATAAAACTGAAAAAATTAATGCCTTTTTACAACAATTTGGATGGAACTGGAGACCATTCTCCTAAGAGGAGTATCTCAAGAATGGAGAAACAAAGTCCATATATAGTTACCATTAAATTGGAACTAACCAATGAACACACATGTGTACAGAACAAAGTAAAACTTAGTGGAAATCAACCAGAGGGGAGGTGAAGTGAGGAAAGGGGCAAAAATCTACCTAAGGGGTACAATGAACACTATTTGGGTGATGGGCATGCTTCTAGCCAAGACTCATACACTACAAAAACCACCATGTAAACTAAAACATTTGTATCCCCTTGATATTTTGAAATACAAAAAGAAATATAAATATAATCTCACTGATATATTGAGGCTTCAAAAATGTATTTCATGAAGATTGAGAGTAGATTGGTGGTTACCAAACACCAAGAATGGAGAGGTTGATTAATGGGTATAAATATACAATTAAATAGAAGAAATAAAGCCTAGTATTAAATAGATCAGAAGGTTGACATAGTTAACAATAATTTATTGTATATTTCAAAATAGCTAGAGGAGAATAATTTGAATGTACCTAGCATAAAGAGAAGATAAATGTTTACGTGATGCATATCCTGATTACTCTGCTTTGGTCTTCACACATTATATGAATGTACCAAAATATTGCATTTAACTTCAAAAAATGTACATCAATTAGGTATTAATAAATAATAAATAACAAAACAAAACAATAATGGAAACACGTTACGTGACAAATATAGGATATAGCTAAAGCAATATTTAGAGAAAATTTCATATCCTCAATCATTTCAATAAAAGAAAAAATGAAAAATAAAGTATAAAACTCAAATATGTGAAAATAAAATATTTAAAACACAAATACACATAGTATGAGTTAATATAAGAATAACTTTTAAAATGAAAACAGAAACATAAATAATTTAGCATCATATTGAATAATAATACATTATAATCACTTGAATTGTGTTTCAGAGATACAGAAGTGCTTCAATGTTAATAAATCTTCCAATATAATCCATCACATTAATAGATTTCAGGAGAAATTTATATGATTTTGATAGAAGCCTTATTTATGCAAAGGGCTTAGGTGAGCACAAGTTTAAGAAAACATAAATCATATATTGATGTATATGTATAAAAAAGATACGTATTAAAAAAGATATAGAGTCATTTCAACTCTGAGGATCAATGTGTTTCAGAAACAATAACTTATAAAAACGCTAAGACAGCAGGTCAGAAATGATGACAGTCAGGCCCTTTATATGGAAGAATGTTCCTATAGGGAAAAGCCAAATATGTATATGTTTTGTGTGTACATCAGCATGCATGTTAGTGTATGTGAGCATGTATCTATGTGCATGTATGGTTGAGTTTGTCTAGATTATGTGTACATGTTTGTCTGAGGTATAATTATACATGTTGGCCTGAGGGAAATCAGAAGTTTGGGGTTAGGGAGAAATAAATGTATACTCTTGAGATTTTAAATACTTTTTCCTGTTTAATATCTGCAAGATTTACATGAAGATATTGCAATTTATGCCTATTTTACTGATAAGAAAACTAAGTCTCAAAAACTTTGTAGTAACTTAGTAAGTTCACAAAGAGAGCAAGTTATCAGTAAGATTTTGGAAAACTCAAGATTACTAAAGCATTTTCATATTTATGTCCTTCAGAAAGTATTTCCTAGACTGTATGTACAAATTGAGGTACACTTATTAATTGGCCAGAATTCAGCCTATTCAGATTCAATGAAATAACTCCATTTGTACTGTACAGCTCCTGCTGTATTGGCTAAGTATAGTTTTGGGGCAAAATATTTTAATCTACATATCCATAAAAAAATTTCTAGAAATATTTTGACATATTGTTTTGTAAATAAAATTATGTTCTAAGTGTGCTGAAGAAAAAAATTTTCTTTTAGATTTACCATTTATATATTCTTAAATATTGAATATAATAAAAATATAGTCCTATGGATCTTGATTAATTGATAACAACTGGTAAAACTAGCAATATACTTTATCATTAATAAGCACAAAAGCTTATTTTATATTTATTTATTGATGCTTCACCTCACAACAGGCCCTCTTTTTTCAAAGAAAAATTAAATTATATTTCTGGTTGAATTATTTTATTTTTCATACAGAATGTAGAAACTGTCAGATTGAATTATCTGTAACCGTATCCCTATGAAAATATCCAAAATTATATATTTGGAAAGAGCAAGGATCAATTATTATTAGAAGCTGTGTGTTTTATTTCATGAATTTTTAAACATCTAAAATGGTATAAAGAATAATGTAATAAACACCAATGGGCTCACCAGCCAGTTTAAGTTATAACGTATTTTTTTTTAGAATTCATATTAATTGAAATGTTAGATATCTGACACATATCTAAAATATATATTATTACTTAAAAACCAGTTGGTTACTTTGACTTTCTTAACAAAGATATGAAAATATGCTTTTACCCCTATGATTTGTATATATTTTATTACACAAAGAACATATGGTTTTCTGTGCCGAGTGTCAAATTTACTCCACTTGTCAATTTAGGAAATGATTATTTGAAAATTTGCTATTGACCATCTGTTCAGTTGACAGGCAGGTGTTTCTATGTTGCTTTACCAAATCTTATTAATTTATTGGATAGCTTAATGACACTCAGAGTTATTATATAAAGACTGCTTGTTGTTTTGTTTCGCTACTTGGACAACATAGCTGTTTTCATGGGGAAAACCTACAAAGTATAATTCTAATATGATTTCTGCCTTAAAATAATTTTGGGTACATGTGGAAAAGAAGTAGTCATTTTTAATGCATATGTAATATACCCAGATTTTTTTAATTGCTTACAAACTAGAAAAATAACAGTTGATTTTTGTGTGAATATATTTGTAATCACCCATGTTATTTTCAGGTAATGAATAACTTAAAAATCTGCACCACTCTTTTTAAATCCACAATGAAAATTTAATTAAACATATAATTCATAAAATTGTTTTATTTAATAGGATTTCTCACTAGGTACAAATTAGTACTAGAGTAATATTTCCAACACTATAAAGTGGTTTTAAAATGTTCTTTTCCATTTATTCTTTTTATTTTTTAATTTTTAATTATGAGTATACAATAGTTGTATATATTTATAGGAAAGGTGATTTTTTTAGAATATTTTCAGAATATTATAGGATACAAATGTTTTGTTTACATATATTGCCTTTGACCATCCAAGTCAAAGCTACAAGCGTGCCCAGCCCCCAGACATTGTGCACTGCAACTATGAGGTATGAATTTACCCATCCACTCCTCACGCCTCCCACCTACCTGATATTTTGATAATGACATATTTTTAATGTATTTAGAATTTAGTGACATCATAAGAGGTTGACAAAGGATATACCACAAGTGTATACTTAATAGAAATATTAAAGTTCTACTTCTGATATAAAAGGTGTCCTCCCTGGATAGGGAATATATTGGCTCCTGAAGAGAAACTTCTGTGTATTTCAATTAGTATGTGTTTTATTGACTCACGATAGTATCCATTGGTGAAAAAAAAAAATCACCATTAAGGACAGGTTAGATTTTGCCCCCTCTCTGAACCTTGTATATTGGATGTTACAATGACCATAATGATAGCATTAACTAGCTTAGCTAAGAGAAGGAGGATACAAATCACGTACAATATGCATAAATTAAGCCCTGTCTTTCGCAGCAATTGCAGTAATGTGAAATAAAGGCAAAGATGAGATTACTCAGATTCACCTCTATTCATTTTCTCTTATGTAAACATTCTAACATAAAGTACATTGTAATAATGTTACATATTTGTAGTCAAGAACATATGGCAACAAACTATTTTAAGATAAAACAAAACTTTGCCATGATAGCATTCAGAAAACTGATGCAAAACTAATGTTTTACCTTGTTTCTATATTCATTTTTGTTTGTTTGTTTTCAACATTCAATCTGAAAATCAATTGGAAAATCAGAGGCTGAGTTTTTAATTCATTTATTATCATCTATAGTACTTAGTGCACATTAGGTAAATGTTACTGGCTGAGGGCCTGGGAATTATATAAACTTCGATATACACAAATTTACACAAACTATGCCGGCTGAACTATGCATTAAGAGTGGCCACAGTTTTTAAAGATGATGCATACATATTATATTTTAAAGAAAAAAATGTATGTAAACTTGGATTTTTTTTATAATTTTATTTTTTTTCTCAAATTCTGTGGGTACAAATATTGTTAGAGTTACATATCTTGCCCCTGCCCCCCTCCCCACCCCACTCTGCCAGAGCTTCAAGCGTGTCCAGTCTTCAAGTGGTGCACCCTGCACCCACCAAGAAAGTGCGTACCCTTCCCCTTCTCCCCCCTTCCACCTGTTCACCTCTCATTAACAAATTTTTTTTTTTAGACATTTTGGTTACAGTGTGTTTCTTTGCCTCTCCCTAAAAAGGGATAGAGGTAATCCTTTCCCCCCTACACTGCTCATCACATCCTTAAGATGTGAGTCTCCCCCCCACAGATCCCTGTTGAACACTACAATTATTTGAACACCATAGTTTTAGACTGTCAGTACCAATTTGATGGCGAGTAGATGTGTAGCCCATTTTCCAGGTCTTGTGTCGTCTTGCTTTGTATTACAGGCTTCAGCTTAATCCAAGATAGCATAAACAGTGCTAGTTCCCTATCATTTCTTAGGATTGAGTAATATTCCATTGTGACTATATACCACATTTTGGTTATCCATTCATGAATTGACGGACACTTAGGTAGTTTCCATGATTGTGTAATAGTGAATTGTGCTGCTATAAACATTCCAGTGCAGATGTCTTTCTAATAGAGAGACTTACGTTCTTTTGCATAGATGCCCAACAATGTTATTGCTGGGTCAAATGGTATTTCTATTTCGAGTTGTTTGAGATATCTCCAAATTCTTTTCCACAAAGGTTGCACTAATTTGCACTCCCACCAGCAGTGTAAGAGTGTTCCTGTCTCTCCACATCCTCACCAGCATTTGTTGTTTTGGGATTTCTTAATACAGGCCATTCTCACTGGGGTTAGGTGGTATCTCGTTGTGGTTTTGATTTGCATTTCTCTAATGATTAGAGATGTTGAGCATTTTTTATATGTTTGCATGCCATTATTCTGTCTTCTTTGGAGAAGTTTCTGTTCATTTCCATTGCCAATTTCTTGATGGGGTTGTTTGATTTTTTCTTGTTAATTCTTTTGAGTTCTAGATAGATTCTTGTTATTCGACCTTTATCAGAAGTGTAGAGAGCAAATATTTTCTCCCATTCTGTGGGCTATTTGCCCTAATGATAGTTTCCTTGGCTGTGCCAAAACTTTTTAATTTGATCAGATCCCATTTGTTTATTTTTGATGCGGTGGTGATTGCCTTGAGGTTCTTCCTCAAAAATTCTTTGCCTAGGCCAATGTCTGATAGGGTTTTCCCAACATCTTCTTCTAGTATTCTTAAGGTTTCATGCCTTAGGTTTAAATCTATTATCCATCTTGAGTGGATTTTTGTGAGAGGTGAGAGGTAGGGATCCTGATTCAATCTTCTGCATGTAGCTATCCAGTTTTCCCAGTACCATTTACTGAAGAGAGATTCTTTTCCCCATTGCATATTTTTGTCTGCTTTATCAAAGATTAGGTATGCAGATGGTTTCATATCTGGAATCTTAGAGCTATTCCAAATATCGATGCTTCTGTTCTTGTGCCAGTACCAGGCTGATTTAACTATTATTGCTTTATAGTAAAGGTTGAAGTCAGGAAGACTGATGCCTCCCAGTTTGTCCTTTTTACTTAAGATTGCTTTGGCTATACAAGGTTTTTTCTTGTTCCATACAAAGTGAAGAATTATTTTTTTCTAGATCAGGAAATAATTATGGTTGTACTTTGATGGGGATTGCATTAATTCTGTAGATCACTTTAGGTAATATTGGCATTTTAATGATATTGATTCCACCAATCCATGAACAAGGTAGATTCATCTATTTACATCTAGATCCATCTATTTACATCATCTACGATTTCATTTTTTAGTGTTTCGTAGTTCTCCTTGTATAAATATTTTGTATCTTTCGTTAAATATACCCCTAGATATTTTGATTGGGAGATGTATTACACCTCCCAAGCCATTTTTTTGGAGACTCATGGTTTTGCCAAATGGTCTTTCTATGGTCTTCCTTTAAGTAAAAGTATGTCAGCCTTTCAATTATGCAAATAACTTGTCAAATTGTCCCACTTTTTTTATTAGATTTCAAGATTATCTTGTTTCAGTTCTCTCTTCTCATCTTTAGCAGATGAAAATAACTAAAAGTTGTAATAAATATAAAAAAAATCCTAGAAATAGTATAGTGTTTTGCACAGAGTAAAATATCAATAAAAATTAATTATTATTTTATCATTATGATGATTATTTAATTGTTATAGTATATGACTCTGCTTTCCTGCAAACATAGAATATTTATATTCTCAAAAATTCTTCATGGAATATGACTTCAAATTCATCATTGCCTAAAACTCATTAATAGTTTGACAGTAGTAATATCTATGAAAGATTGACCAAATAATATCTAGTCTAATTATTCTTACAAATAAGGAATGGCAACTATGTTTTATCTCATATGTAAGCTGAAATCATTTAGTATTGGCAGCCTAGAGCAATATTGAGAAGTCTGAGGCCAAGCTCATGTTCACAAGGAAAGAGAGAAGATAGTCAAAAAGATAATCACATATATATCATTCTAATTTCTAAATATTCTGAAATGTAGGCTTGTAATAAATCAAAAAAGAATCTAAATGCCTGACTTCCCTTATTTTGATAACAGAGAAATTCTTTTTGCTGACTTTGTCTATAACCTTATGCCATCTACACCACAGTAGACATTTTCCAAGAATAGTCCTCGATGACTCATTGCTATCATTATTTGAAGAATGTTATGAGGCCATTTATACATTTATAAAATATCTAATGTCACATGAAGTCCAAAGAGAGATGTTTTTCTCATCTTGCTTCCAGGAATAACTGGGTTTATCCTGAGAAATTGTTTTAATCCTAGGAATTCTGTGAATGCTTATAATGACTCCCTTTTTAAATTTAATATTAGAAATTTCAGAGATGATTTTTTTGTTGTTTTTCCAATGCTTGCAAATGTACTGAGAAAGCTTTCCAGAATTGTTTCTGTCTTGTAACTTCATTCTTGGTTTCAGTCTGTATTCCCATGCTTAATTTGCCTTTGTCTTTCATTCCTTATTTATTCAGTACTTATTTCATTTTCTTGTGTGTGTGTATGTGTATGTGAATGTGTGTGAATATATCACCTGAATTTTCCTAGGAGAAGGCAGAGTTTGCATAAATAAATACAAATTTAATAAATTTGAAATGCTTAGTAATTTCAGTACAGGAATTTTTTTCTCCAGCATGGGTTTTTTATTATACATGTTGAAAATTTTTTGAGTACCCATTATATTTTAGACACTTTTTAGAATGCTGGGAACTAGCAATGAACAAGTAAACTAAAACAATAAGTGAGAAGGTGATAGCAATTTAGAAATAGTATTTGAAGAAATAAAACAAACTTTTATTAACAATTTATGCCAACTTGGTAAACTTGATAGACATATGTGGCTGTGTTAATGGTTCTCCAAAAATTAAAACCTCAAAAATGGAAAGAAGTTACTCTTGTGCAAAGGACAATTATCAAGTAACAGAAATTTGTTGAAAGGTGTTTATTTTTGTGAATATAAAATTATGGTCATTAAGAAAACATTTGTTAGAGTCATTACTAAATGAAATAACTTATTGTGATATGAAAGTTTTGGCTTTTGGTCTTTTCTTAGTTTTCTTGCTGAAACATTTTTAACACAATTTTTTGAAATAGTGCTTTTTATTAGGAATGAAATTATCATATCAAATTCTGAGTGAAGAATATATTTGTATAAAATATAATTGTTCTTTTGGGCTACTCAGTATAAAAATATTTAAGGAGAAGGAAAAAAAGACTAAAATATTCAAGTTACCAGTATCTGCTTTTCAATTCAATGATTAATCACTCCATTGTATAAAGTGTATTTGGATCATTTTTCCTTTTAATATTTAAATAATTTTGGGAATAATTTTAGATTTGCCAAAAAATTAGAAAATATTAAAGTAAAGGGCATTCTCTTGGACCTTTCATTGAGTTTTCTCTAACATTACCATATTACATAATCATTACACATTGTCAAAAAGAAGAAGTTGATATTGGTATATTATTATTAACTAAACTACAGACAGTATTCGGATTTCCACTGTTGCTCTTTGTTTGTCCCAAGATGCAGCATCTCTCATTCCATTTAGACTTTAGCTATTTGAAGGAAGTAGAGTGACCATTTGAGAGAATGGGATTGATGTCAATCAGACCTGGAGTTCAAGTTCTGGTTACTGCATAGACTATATATTTGGACAACTAGATTAACTACATTGAAATTTGTTTTCTTCATTTGCAAATCAAATGTATGTAGTAATATCTATTTCAAAGGGATGCCATAAGGATTCAATAAAATGATCAATGTAAACTATTTTCTTATACACTGCATGGTACATAAGCTATCAATATGTTCAATCCTTAGTGGGGTCTTAAATTTTCTTTTCAGAAACTCTCTACTCAGCTTCCTATAGAGATTCCCCACTTATGTAAAAGGTTAAAATCTGGCAGCATGTGGGAAAATGCAGAATGATGGTGTTAGAGAGGTGGGGATGTATGCAGCTCTGGCTGCAGTGGCCTCAGAAGATACTCATACATGAAAAGTGATAAACTGAGCAAAGCTTTTCAACTTGTGTGATGAAGGTTCTTATTGGCAATGTTTTGTTTTATATGGAATGACATTCAGTGGACAAGGACAAAGTATAAGGAAAACTGGTGAAGTATACCACACTACATCATCCTATTGTGTTGTATAAAAATGGCAATACATAGTCCTGACCCATAATAATGCCTTTTTGGTCATATGGAAGGAAAGTCATAATTTAAACATTAGTTATATATATTTATAATATATATATTATTACATATATTTCTTATTTTGTAGAATGCTACTTAGGCTAATATTTTTTAAATGATTTCAAATGTAAAGTATACATTTTCTAGATTTTTCTAGGTCATAATTACTAAAGTAAATCTAATACATGGTTTAAATTAATTTAGGATTTTTGATTTTTAACTGATTTTTTATGCTTCATCCACATAAAAGAAAATAAGCATGAGTCTTAAATCATGGCCTTCCAATGGTACGTCGGGCTGTTACTTAAAATTCCAAAATTTCCTTTTGGTCTCATCTCAAACCAAAAAGTCACATGGGCTCTAACAGTTCTTAACCCCTATTTTGTATTAGTTAATATTTCTTGGATCAAAACTGAATAATTAATTAAAACTTCATTGTTACTATTTTGTAAATGAAGTTGATAATGTCTTCATTCTTGCACATTTTGTTGTCCTTCTATTGAAAATTAGAAAGGCCTTATAAAGCAATCTGTTTTAAAATGAACTTGAACTGTATCATTTTATCAAGGTAAAAATAAAATAATTACACATGATGTGGAGAATCACTTGCTGATTGTAGTAACTTCATGCTTACTGGGTTTGAAGATTGTTTCATGTTTCTGTTTGAGGAACAATATTGGAAACAATAGATGAAAGTTGCTACCATAGGACTGATCTAATAATAGTTGAAGTTAGAGAAATAATTCATTATTTGATCAAAATAACTATTTTCCTTACAATTCTAATATAACAACTAAATGAAAAAGCAGTTTTTAATTTATCTGCAATATTAGTATTATGCTAGCAATTTATTCAAAGATGCAGTTACAAGTTGTACCTTGGATTTTTCACTAAAAATCGTTCTGTATAGTGAATTGTAAAATTGCTGCTTTGAATAAAAATACACTTCTGTCTTCCATAAAACCGGTAGTTATTATATCAACATAGCTACCAATGATAAAGAAATTGAGTCCCCTTTTTAAATGCTTACATTTACTTTTTTTTTGCTTCATCACAATAAAATCCTTTATTTCATGAAAATCACCCAGAGTGCAACAGATATATGAAATTTCATTATATTAATATACATTCCTGAGTGATTTTCATAACGATCACAGCAACTTTTCCTATTTATTCAAAAAGGTTGGCCGTACTAATATATTTACCACAAAGCTGTTAATATGATAAATCTATTACATACTGAGAATGGTGATTAATGTACTTTGGAATAATAGGGGAAAGTAGTCAGTTATAAAAGAAATATTATGAGAAATCACTGCCTAACAAATGTCAGGACAAAGGGAGCAGGAATTGGTGGGTAAAGTATCTAGAATTACCATTTTAGGAGGTAGTGAAACACGATATTATAAAGAAATCATAAGAGATGGCTACTCTATATGCACCTGGCTACTCTATATGCATTTATTAATAATTATCTACTCAATTATGATGTGAATATTGAAAAAACATTATCTGTAGACTGAGGATAGCAAACCATTCATTTATTTGTCCTTATATACCTTTATATTGTTTGAATTATTATATTGATTAGTTATTGCTTTTGTAAAAAAAGTGTCAAAATCATTCTCTTTTCAACAAACAGGAATTTGTGATCATCTATCAGAGATGCTTTTAGAAAGATTCCTAGAGATAGGAAATTATAGGACATTATTTTTAAAAAGTCTCTTTTCTGGTATAAGATTTGAAGTTTAGTTTCTTGCTGAAAAATATAATAGTAGCAGCAGAAGAAGAAACTTTCCTACAGAAATCAGTGATTATTTATTTATGTATTTATGTATTATTCTATACAGTGTATTCTCACCAGGACTATACCAGATGCTGTGGGAACAATGGTTAATAAGACAAATCCTCCAGTATTCAATTTGTTCACAGTATGGAAGGAGTGGTTTATAAGAGACTTATCTTAAGTATTATAATATATAGCCAGAATAAAATGCATCCTGCAAATATTACCTGGTACTTTTTAGCTTGATTATATATACATACCAGAAGTAAAGGATGCATTACTCTCTTCATCTTCATGCACAAATGCATCTTTACTTTAGGCAAAATTATAGGGACACTCAGAATTATTTGAGTTAAAACTATATGTGTTTAAATTTATTAAGAAATATAAATCTGCTTTTCAACAAAGAAATAAGAAACAGATTTGCTTCCAGCTTATTCACTAACATATTTAAAGGGCGCCAAGAAACACATGAGGATTGGTTAGCATAAAGCACACAATCTGGTAAAACTTATTTAGATCTGGAATCTTCTCTAACCAGGCAAAAGCATTCTTGCTCTGTGCAACTTGCACTTTAATGTCTTCCTTTCACGTTCTGTAAACGCAACATTATAGTGACGTGCTCAGGTACCTTGGCTACATCTCCTCTTTCTAGCACAGTACCTAACACAGAGTCAACACTAAGTAAATATTTGGTGATTGATTGATCAGTGAAGCACCCAGTTATAATTTGATACCATTAGCACTAACAATTGACCAGATGCCTAACTACTCTTGCTCTGAATCTGAACTCACTCACACAAACACTTAATTAAAGTGTGTCTTCTTATTTGAATTCCTTCTAGGAGAAAAATTTTCACCACTGTGTAATCCACTAATCAAGTTTATTCATCAAGATAAATACTTAAATTAAAATTATAGTTTATACATTGAGTGCTTCTGAATTTAGTTGGTGTGCAGTAGATTTTAAGAGACCAATAATATCTGCTTGCAAAGACTAAACATCAGTTTTGAATTTCTAGAGTCAAGGACCAGTTCTGTAAATGCTCTGGTAAAAGGATTGTCACTCTTCAGAGCCGTGATTCAGATATCAGCTTTATCACACCTAATAGTTTTTAAGTCAATACCTATCTTGAGAACCAGAAGAAAGCTCTTGAAACTGTCCTTGGAAAAAGAAGTATGCCTGTACATACATACATTTATCTGTGTGTGTGTGTGTGTGTGTGCGCATGTAGGTGTGCATTTGGAAGGGCTTTATAAATTCTCTGTCACCTACTAAAAATTCTTAATGAAATATTTTGAAAATATTGTCAAAATGAGGCTAATATATTTAATTTGATGAATTGAGTTTCAAAGACTAATGTCACAAGACTGCATAACACAATGAAAATATGAGGTTTGGAAATTATCTTGCATATTCAGAAACCAAATTTAATATAAATAATTGAGAATGAACATTTTCCGTTTGCAAACTTTCCTCTTTCCAACTGCCAACACCATCTTCAATGGTAATTCAATTAGAAACAACATTTATAGGTTTTATTTATTCAAATAATATAGACTGCATAAATTAGCCTAGGACAGAAATAATTTAAGTTTAATGCATGTGAAATTTATTAATATTTGAGCATAGGAAACTGTTAAGAACTGAATTGTGCCCCCTGACAATTTTATATGTCGATATCCTACCCTCCAGTACCTCAGAATGTTAAGTGTGTTTGGAGAATGATAAGATAATTAAGGAAAGTGAGGTCATATGGGTACGTTTAATAGAAAATGGCTGGTGTCCTCATAAGAAGAAAAAATTAGGACACAGAGCCACAAAGGAAAGACTATATGAAGACACAGCAAGGAGACAACCTCTACAAACCAAGGGGCCTTAGAGTGAATTCAGCCCTGCCGACATCTTGATCTTGGACCTTTAGTTTCTAGACCTGGGAGGAAATAAATTTCTGCTATTTAAGCAACCCAGTCTGTTCTACTTTGTTTGGAAGCCCTTGCAAACTGTCATTATAAACTTTCCCTTTTGAGATGAATAATTGATTAAAGAAATAATGATTGTAAATATTAATAGAGGATTGTTCCATTACTGAATTGGATCCTCCTTCTCTTCAGATACTTTATGAAGCTACCTAAATATGCTTTCTCTTGATAAGATATTTACAAATTGTAAACAATGTATAATTCCACTTCCCAAGGATAATAGAGTAACTTCATCTATTTAATAAACTCTCCTAAGAATTAGAAGGATGTGGTAGATCATTTCCTTCACTTGATTGATTACTTTACAAGAGACTGCCTTTAGGATACAATGAACAGAAATACACCAAAAAAAAAAAAAAAAAAAGAGGAGAATTATTTCTCCTGAACCAAAGAAGGACTGCATTCACATTCTTCTTTATGTTTAAGGAAAAGGCAAATTTACAATAGAAACTGACTAGGAAAAATTCCTAATCTTTGAAGTCTCAAAACTAGTTTCTTCACTATTTCCTTGTAGATCTATTGTGACAAAGGAGAATAAAAGAAACTTTATTAGTTACAATTTTTTGTTTAGATTTGCCACTTTGTATTGTTTTAAATCTGTCCTGTAACTTATTTATGGAATTGTCTTGAATTATATGTATCATTCCATTTGCCTATGGTCTACTCACATTATTTCAAGCTTAGTCTCTCTCAATTCATTAATGTTTATGTTTAGAATAATCATTTTTGATTTCCCAGTTGTAGTGAAAGAGGCTATTCCATTTCTTAATGTCCATCAGTATCATATTTCTCCAAAGTTTTTTTTAGTTACTGCTAAGGAGATTGAAAACAGCAATGATTGTAGTCTTCTCTAACACTATTCATCACTTAAGAAAACATCTTCAACTATGAGACATTCAATTTCTCTAGGTTTCCTTCAAGAAGCATGTTCTAAGGATAACTTTACAAATTTTCTAGATGGGTTGAAAAATCTGTTTAAAATTTAAACCACGAATTGATTTAACAAACATTTACTGAATATCAATTTTTGCATGAAATAGGGAAATAGGAAAACTATTCACAGATTCTGTTCTCAAAAACAATGAAAAGACAACAACAATGTGGCTGCCGGGATTTTAAAATATTGTGTAATTTTGAATTGTTTATCACACCACTGAAATGCGGACATGATCATGCCTCAGTAGTTTCTCCAATCTTTTGTTGTTTATATGATAAGCTTTCATAATGTAGCCTGATTTACTATTGTCTTGATTTTAGAAGTATTTACAGCATAAATTCTGTAGTTTTTCTATAGTTGCTAGTTTTATAATCAAAATAAGATTTATTTTCTTCATTGAAGAACAGAGAATATAATGCCTGTCTTGTGGATTTTTATGTGGGATGAATGATTTTATATGTGTATATATGAACATACATATACAATATATGTGTGTGTATGTGCCTGTGTGTCTGTGTAGAGAGAGAGAGAGCATATGTATATTTTTTTCTAGAAAGCTGGTTGTTAAACCTTTACCAGAGCAACACTCTATGTGTGTATGTGTGTATTTGTGTGTAGGGTGAGTGTGTGTATGACTGTGATGATCTGAAAAATGTTTAACAACTAGCTTTCTAGAAAAAAGGCCTGTTATTTAATGTTGCTGATTTCCATGGTATAAGTACTTCCAAAATGGCTGATTTCAACCTATCAGCATGACATCTACCAACTCCAAAAACCTCTGAAAGTTTGACACTTGTGTATGGGACCCAGTGTAAGCCAGTTCTGGCAAACCACTGTACTATGATCCAACCACATACTATAGCACTTGGGACATAATACATGTTTGAAAAGTGGCAATTTTTATTAATAACTGAAATATGGACATGATAGGAAGAAGAAATATGTTAAAAATTGTGTGCCCTTTGCTTATTAATTATAATGTGAGATTAGAGATTCATTTTTGGTCATTCCCTTCTAACAGGGGTAGGTATGAGGCAAAGTGCATCAGAGGGGTATATTTTTTCAATAACATGACAATTCTCTCAAATATTGAAGGATGCAAAGTTGATAAATAAATATTAAATAATACATGTACTTGTTATTAAGCAGGATGAACAACCAAAATAGAATACATTTAGTAAAGTTTTTGGTTATGTGTTTGCTTTTGACCAGACATTTTATGCTCTTATCAGCCATTTTCTAAGTTCCATAAGAAACAAGGTGTGGGGAAGGAAAGCCATTTCACAGCATTGTCAGTGGTATAAAGACTGTGGCATATAGTCATATTGTTAAAAGAAGGGAGGGTATTTGAGTTCATTTTTAAGCAGGTACAAAATAACAATAAAATGTTTCATATGAGAATGAGGATGTATTAGAAGCAGGTGTGATTTAGGAAAAAATAACAGTTAAGAAAGAGAACAATTATGTTTTAGAAAAAGACAACATAATTATTTTACTTGATAATACACTTTGAAAAAAAAATCCTAAACTGAAAGAAGCAAACATGCCCTGTGGAAAAAATTGTATCGTTATCTGTTCAAGATACACTTGTGTGTTTATAAATATGTGGACAGTAGGAATGGGGTCAAGAGGTTTCTGCCAACAGACAGCCAGTTTGGTTTCCATGCTGTAAACTTTTTTAGGCAGTCCAATAGAAGCAGAGGTTACCAATTTAAAGTTTTTCACTGTGTAGAAAAAAATCAATTCTAAATCATGTACTAGGTTGAGAGGAAGACTATTTGAACACAGCAGGGCAGCAGGAGGAAAATAACATATTGCTTAGGTCTCCGGTTAGAGATTTCCTCCTCACGATAATATTCCCTGAGCCTCCTGGTCAGTGTCAGATGTCCCTCCTTTATGGGCCCATAAAATCTTGTGTTTATTGCTCCTACTACATTTATTAAACTTAATTAAAATTACTTAAGTAGTCTGTTTCCTGTATTTGACTGAATTCTTGAAGAGAATAAGGCTACTTGTGTTGGTCTAGGGACAGAGGTTGTTTCCAGCCAAGAGCTGAGTAGATAGGTCAGTGGAAAGTCTTAAGACCTTGTTCCCCTTCCCTCCCCACATTTCCTCGCAGTATTCATTAGCTCTCCAACTTTACAGTTATGTGCAGCCACTAAGGATAGTTCTTTTTTTGAGACAGAGTCTCACTCTGTTGCCCGGGCTAGAGTGCCGTGGCATCAGCCTAGCTCACAGCAACCTCAAACTCCTGGGCTCAAACAATCCTTCTGCCTCAGCCTCCTGAGTAGCTGGGACTACAGGCATGTGCCACCATGCCCGGCTAATTTTATATATATATATATATATATATATATATATATATATATATATATATATATTTATTTGTTGTCCATCTAATTTCTTTCTATTTTTTTAGTAGAGACAGAGTCTCGCTCTTGCTCAGGCTGCTCTCAAACTCCAAGCTCAAACATCCACCTGCCTTGGCCTCCCAGAGTGCTAGGATTGTATACATGAGCCACCACACCCAGCCTAAGGATAGTTCTTGAGGGGTAATATCAGGACCACACAAATCTCTCTTGGGATGAAGAGTTGATATAACAGACACTGCCCTTAAGCATTCTTTTCCACATTGCCTCCTCCTGAAAGTCAGGGCTCATGTATTAAAATTAAAGGTCCCTATCTATCTTACAGCTGCTGCTTCTTTATGGTCTAAAAGCATACTCAATGGTCTTAGGTCCTCTGTGCTGCTAATTACAAAATATCTGTGACTGGGTAATTTATAAAGAACAGAAATTTATTTTCACAGTTCTAGAGGCTGGGAAGTCCAAGTTCAAGGTGCTGGCAGATTCAGTTGTCTGCTGACGGCTTCTCTTGACTTCCAAGGTAGCATCTTGGTGCTGTACTCTTCAGAGGAGAGGAACACTGTGTCCTCACATGGCAGAAAAGCAGAAGAGAGTGAACTGAATGCTGCAATGAAGCCTCTTTTATAAGAGTATTAATCTCATTCAGGATAACGGAGCCCTCATGGCTTAATTGCCTCTTAAAGGCCCCATCTCTTAATACTATCACATTAGACATTAAGTTTCAACGCCTGAATTGTGTAGACACGTTCAACCATGGCACTTATCCAGAGGTTTTATGTAATAGAACAGTGGCTTTCTGATGCCTGAAACACACTGTTTGAGAGACAATGCTTAAATACTTCTTAACTTGCTGGATAAGCCAAAAGCTGGACTAGAGTCTATCCTTTATCCCTTAAAAGAAGAAACAAGAACTGAAAATAAGTGTATGTGATGTATATAGGGATATAAGACAGGATGTTAACATGTCATAGAAACAAGAATCTTTAATAAAGAGCTAGGTAGAAATGTGAGATCTGAAAAGTATAATACTTTAAAATAAAACAGTTTAAAACACTCAATAAATGGATACATATTGGGGTAGGGTAGCTTGTCTTCGATATTCTTTTTCTTATTTTCTAGATCCACTGTTGGAGTTGTCTGTCTTTTTATTACTCTATGAATTATGCAATTAAAAAAACTTGCCCTCTTATTTTTTCTCAGCATCAGTCAATGGGTTGCACAGCAGGAGAGCAGAAGAAGAGATAATTTATACATTTCCATGGCTCATTTACTGCCTACAATAGTTTTGCAGGAGCTGCTTTCCACTATTAAGTTAGATCTGGCTCTGGTAACTGCTCCCTCACCTTGCCTCTCCAGTATGGAGTGGTAACTAGATGTTACTACCACTGGGGTGCTTCATCATGCCTTATTTGTTTTTCTTAACCCTGCTTACACCTTTAAAAGTGATCTTTTCATTAAACTGTTTTCAATCATCTCCTTTGAAGGTATACTTATTTGCTTCTTGTATCTTGACCAATATATTATTAATACTCAGTATCATGAGTGATTCATTACACAGATCTTAAAAATAGGATTTTGAGATTTAGATTTTACATATTTGAAGAGTATAGTAAAGATTGCATATTACATGAAATCTGATCAGCTCTTCCTTTCCTAATCATTCCTTGTGGGAGGTCCCAGGAGAGAGTTGGTTCACCATGCTATTAAAAAATGCTTTATGGGTGAAATAAGAGCCTCCTTGGAAAGTTCTTTCATGGTGGTTTCTATAGGTTGGATATAAGGTTGAAGACGCTGGAGTGAAACTGGACTCCCTGATGCCAATGGGAATGTAGAAAAGTAGAGGCCAGATGGCTGTACTTGACCATCAAAAATAAGTCATAGCAATAGAATCTTTTGATTCAATGGGAATCTGTGGTAGTGACTATTTGATAATCTAGAAATGAACCAGAATGGCAGCCTGGAGGGGTGCTGCCAACGTACATTAGCAGAAAAGCAGGGCTGGAGGGGAAACATTAAACTGGAATCAGCTTTTTACTCTGTTTCTAGAAATAAGTGGGACCTGAATCCCTTTTATTGGCTAAGATGTCATATCGTTCTGAGGAGAGCTCTGAAACACCGCTAGAAGTATATTTTGTGACTCTTTCTCCCAACACTCCCCAGTTTCTCAAATAGTCCCCCAGGAGGACTGGTAACCATTTACTACAGTGACTTTGTACTAGGGAAAGAGAAACATTCAGACTTTCTGAGAGATGGTAGATAATGGCTCTGTGCTATGGCTAATTTCTATAGACCCAAAACTATAGTCCATGAAGTAGTGTTAGATTTTAAGTTATATTTAATAAAATGAATGATGGATTATTTACTTAACTTTTCTTCTTTCATCTTGCCATTATTACAAATCTCCATCCACTTACTCTCTCAAACCCTCCTAAATTTACCAGTTAAGAAATCATTTTTGCTGATATTACATATATACAAACACACACACATGTGTGTGTATGTGTGTGTAATTGTTAGACAGGAAACAAAAACAATGTGAATTGAGGAAATAGATTTTATCTGTAACACCCAAGATTATATGTTCAAACCTGAACTTACAACTGAGTACAGGAATAATAGAAGGTAAGCAAAATATCCATATATGATATGTAGTGAAGTTGGCACAATTTGATTGGCTCTTCTATATTATATCATACTGAATATTTGTGCTTCCAAAATAAAATACAGTAAAGCTTCTTATACTAGAAATTCCATATTACATGATCAAATAAGGGAAATCTGTACTTTGTTTTTTTCTTAAAAACTCATGGACACAACTTTATTTAAATCTGCTTCGATCTCTTAATAAAGGGCTCTTCATATCTTTGGAGTTTAGAAATAAACCAAAATTCTTATATTATTATAGGGAATGTTTTCTTAATCTTATCAGCAGTAACTACATTGTTCCAAATAATTTGCTGGCCGGGCGCGGTGGCTCAAGCCTGTAATCCTAGCTCTCTGGGAGGCCGAGGTGGGCGGATCCTTTGAGCTCAGGAGTTCGAGACCAGCCTGAGCAAGAGCGAGACCCCATCTCTACTATAAATAGAAAGAAATTAATTGGCCAACTAAAATATATATAGAAAAAATTAGCCGGGCATGGTGGCACATGCCTGTAGTCCCAGCTACTGGGGAGGCTGAGGCAGCAGGATTGCTTGAGCCCAGGAGTTTGAGGTTGCTGTGAGCTAGGCTGATGCCACGGCACTCACTCTAGCCTGGGCAATAAAGTGAAACTCTGTCTCAAAAAAAAAAAAAAAAATAATAATTTGCTTTCATGTTTTTGCTCTGTCTTCATTTTAACATTGTAATAGGATACAAGTAAGACTGTACAGTGGTCTCAACCATTTTGGTACCAGGGACCAATTTCATGGAAGGTGATTTTTCCATAGATTAGGGCTGGGAGCAGTGAGGTGGAGCTCAGGTGGTGATGTGAGCGATGGGGATTGGCTATAAATACAGATGAAGCTGCCTCTCGCTAGCTCTCCTGCCACTCCCCTCCTGCTGGGTGTCTCTTCCTGCACCATCTTCTGTCCCCCTTTCCATCCCCACCTTCCTAAGTTTCATGGAAGACAATTTTTCCACTGGTTGTGGTTAGGGGTGTATCTCTTCACCTGGTTCCTAACAGGCCACAGACCCTGGTTGGGGATCATAGCTGAATAGCACAGTATTCTGACATCAAATTGAGTTAAATTCTTGTCTCCACATTAAACTGTGTAACTTGAAAACTTAACCTCTCTATTCGTCGCTTTTTCTATTTGAAAAATGGGGTAATAACACTGCCTAATTAGACTTTGTTTAATATAAGTTGGAAGTACATGAAAACCAGTTAAGATAGTGTTCAGCAGGTAATAACCACTCCATAAATCTACAATTTTTTGGCACTATGATACCAACTGGTAACATAAAGATGAAAATGAAATAACTCCCGTTCCCCATAAAGACTGATTTATGAATTCTTGGAGAGCAATATATACTGTAAGTGTGTACCAATATATACTGGATGGAGAGGAGTAAAGTGGGAGAAAAGTCTGAGTCAATACTGAGATATTGAACACAGCTCTACAGAAAACTTTCCTGATGGGAAGTAAGATAGATGAAGAGATCTATGTTGAAAATAATGAGGCAGACATCATTCCTGTTTCCTGTCATTGATTTAAGAGGGGAAAGAGGATTATGGTTAGTAACAAGCTTAGGAAGATCATTTGTATTTTAATGACAGGTCATTCAAACAATATTTGCTGGTTGGTCTAATTCATATAAAAATGAATAGGAAATACCTTGTCCCACCAATCCAAAGAAGCATTATTTTATAAATTTAAATATTTTCAGGACCCTTAAACTCAATGACTTAGATACATTTACATATAATAGTGATCATTCAAGGTTTCCTACTATTCCCTCCATATTATTGTTAATTATTATTTGCTTACAATGATAATCCCTCTTATTGTAACAAATCAAACAGTATGTGAGATATTTGAAAACAGTTACTTTCTCCATCTCCTCCCTCAATACACTCTGTTGCAATAACAGAGTTTAATATTTTATCATGAATCTTCCATGCCATTTTCTATGATTATAAATCCATTTGCAAACAGAGATCCATAGAAAATATTCATATAGATGCATGCATTTTTATGGTATTTTCTTTATTTTTTTTTAGTTTGTTTTAAAAATTAGGCTTATACCATACACAACTTGTTATTTAAACTTAATGGCATATCAAGTTGTGTTTCCAGGACAATTTGCATTCAGACTAGAATGCTCTGTGGTTTGAAATAACTTTGTTTTCTATTTTGTTTGTAATATCAATTAGAGCTTTTGAATAGCATGAGGTAAAAAGTGTTACTACATCTAATCAATATTATTCTGGCTAAGAGAAAACTTATTTGATATTTATAATATCATTTCTATAAGTCTTCTAGCTTCTGGAAATGTCAAAAATAGCTCGAAGTCCATTACTAATTTCTCAGTCTCTACAAGTCTTTATATTCAAACTATGTACTACCGGATTTACCTTTACAATTGTTGAAAAATACAATGAATAAGAAGCACTGGAAAAGGAAATTGTTAATTTAGAGAATTCTATCAGAATCCCTGTTGAGTGATATAAAAATCTTAAATGAAATGCAGTCATGAGCTTTATTTATTTATTTGAAATAAATTTGAATTATTATTTATTTTATTTGAAATAAATTCTGGGAACTGCTCCTAAGAGATTATGGTGATTATGTTTCCTTAAGGGAGTGGTTTGATGACAGGAAGAATAAAGTGACAAATTTCTGCATCCTCTGCTGCTTCTGGCCAAGGCCTCAACTGGTATTCATTTCCCTCCTCTACTACGCCTTCTAGATGCTAATCACATTCAGCTAACAAACACTTTTGCAGGTCTCAGTGACTAATGTGGTAGGAAATCCTATAATGTCATCCCTGGGTCATAAGACCTTATCTTCCAAATTTTTTCAAGCCATGGGTGTTCCATTTGGCGTAGATTGGAGAACAAAGTAAAACATGATGTCAAAGTGGATCACCTAGGTGCCAACCACATTTATGTCACCAAATTAGACAACTTGGATGAACTAAACAAATTCTTAGAGTGACATAATTGTCAAAAGTCAATCAAGAGGAAATAGAAAATCTTAATGTATTTATAACAAGCAAGTAAATAGAATTAGTAATTTGATTCTTCCCCTATACATATACAAAAAGAAGCTCAGTACCCTATTTTTATTTTTAGAATTTAAGTAATAGTACAGTTTCTGATACCCTGACATAGTAATTTAAAAAAGTTTTTGATGGTTCTCTTTAGATATATGACAGAAATAGTGGGGGAGCGGTGGCTGCCTTAAAGATACCTATTGGAGATATTGCTGGAAAACTGGGATATACACAATGTTTTTAAGATTTGTTTTAGGTTTTGGTGGTGAAGAAGTTCTCAAATTTTGAAAACTGAAAGTTTTTAGGATCCAGATTCAGGAATAGCATCCTATCACTTTCATCATGTATTATTTGTTAGAAACAATTCAGTAGGTCCAACCCACATGTGTGAATGGAATTACAAAAAGAGGTGGGGATTATTGGGCAACTTCTCTGCTTAAAACTATCCTTTGTCTTTTCTTCCACTGGGGGATAAATGCAATTTCTACCTAACATCCATGAGGATTTTCATAGTCTGAGATTGCCCTCTACCCACAATCTCTTTGACTATATCCTTTACCTCTCTCCCCCTTGATAACACCACTCTACTCATTCTGACCTCCTTGTTCTTCTTTGAATATTCTGACTGCTTCAGGGGTTTTGGTATTAAAGATTTTCTCTGTCTGAAAATTTCCTTCTACAATATCAAATTGCTTGTGTCCTAATTTCCTTAAGATTTTGCTAAAAAGCCACCTTAAGGGTGACTTTGTATACTGTGGCTTGAATGTGTCTCTATAAAATTCAGGCGTTGCCAATGTGATAGTATTTAGAGGTAGGGCCTTTAAGAAATGACTAGCCCATGAAAGTTCCTCCCTCATGAATGGGATTAAGGCTCTTATAAAAGAAGCTTCACACATGTTCCAGAGCTTGTCCTTCTGCTCTATGCCATTTGATGACATAATATTCTCCCACTTCAGAGGATGCAGCAATAAGGTGCCATGGTGGAAGCATAAAGCAGCTCTCAGGAGACAATCATATCATAGCTGCAACAAAAATAAATAAATGGGACCTGATGAAATTAAAAAGCTTCTGTACAGCCAAGGAAACTATAATTCGAGCAAATAGACAATCTATAGAATGAGAGAAAATAGTTGCATATTACACATCCAATAAAGGGCCGATAACTAGAATCTATACAGAATTTAGGAAAATCAACAAGAAAAAAAAATCAAACAACCCCATTAAAAAGTGGGCAAAGGACATGAACAGAAACTTTTCAAAAGAAGACAGAATAATGGCCAAGAAACATGTGAAGAAATGTTCAACATCTCTACCACAATGAGATATCACTTAACTCCAGTGAAAATGGCTTTTATCAAAAAGTCCCAAAACAACAAATGCTGATGTGGATGCAGAGAGATAGAAACACTCATACGCTGTTGGCGGGACTGCAAATTAGTACAACCTCTATGGGAAGTAATATGGAGATACCGCAAAGACCTAAAAATAGAACTATCATTTGATCCAGCAATCCCACTACTAGGCATGTACCCAAAGGAAAAAAAGTCATTCTATAATAAGGGTATTAATTGATCAACACTTATGTGCACATATATTAGTAACATTCATCAGATGTCAGGTAGGTAGGAGGTGGGAGGAGGGGATGGGTATATTCACACCTAATGGGTGTGATGTGCACCATCTGGGGGATGGACATGCTTGAATATGTGACTTGGGCAGGGGCAAAGGCAATATATGTAACCTAAATATTTGTACCCCCATAATATGCTGAAATAAAAATAAAATAAAAAAGACACCTGCACTTGAATGTGTATAGCAGCACAATTCGCAATTGCAAAGATGTGGAAACAACCCAAATGCCCATCAATACATGAGTGGATTAATAAAGTGTGGTATATGTATACCATGGAATACTACTCAGCCATAAAAACAATGATGAACTAGCACCTCTTGTATTATACTGGATGCAGTTAGAGCCCATTCTTCTAAGTGAAGTATCACAAGAATGGAAAAATAAGTACTACATGTACTCACCATTAAATTGGTACTAACTGATCAACACTTGCGTGCACACATGGAAATAATATTCATCGTGTACCGGGCAGGTGGGAGTGGAGTGGACGGAATGGGTAAATTCACAACTAATAGGCATGTAGCACATTCTCTGGGGGGTGGGTATGCTTGTGGCTCTGGCTCGGGCAGTACAAAGGTAATATATGTAGCCAGAATGTTTGTACCCTCATAATATTCTGAAATTTAAAAATAAAAAATAATTAGAAAAAATTGATATGAATGAAAATAAAGATTCATCATATAAAAAATAAAATTTTCTGGTGCCTTGATCTTGGACTTTCCAGCCTACTGAACTTTGAGAAATAAATTTCTGTTCTCTTTACATTACCTGGTCTGTGAAATTCTGCAATAGTGGCATAAAGTGGACTAAGACATACTTTAAATAGAAATTCTTCCTGATAACTCAAAGAAAAATGGAAGGAAGGAAGGAAGGAAGGAAGGAAGGAAGGAAGGAAGGAAGGAAGGAAGGAAGGAAGGAAGGAAGGAAGGAAGGAAGGAAAAAATTTACTTTTTAATGCCCCTAATACTACTTGTTTAAGTGGACTCAATACCAAAGCAAATTCTGATAATATACTTCTCAAGATTTATAGCAGCTTTCAAATCTTTAGATACCATCTCCTTATTCCTTTATTCCTCCAGTGCTACCTTCTGCATTTTTCTCTTACACAATGCAAAACTTCGTATTTAAACTCTGCATTAAATCCTTCTCTGCCTAAAATACTTAAAATGGTTTCTATATTCCTGTCTATACTCTGACTGATAAAGTTCTTGGTTTCAGTAACGATTACATTTACATACTCGAAGAATGGGGATTGCTTTTTCTAACCAGATATGGTTTAAATATATTATCACATTGCCATTGAAAATGAAATATTGGTAGTCCATGGCATACAGTTGCAAAAGAGTTAATTAGGCAATGAGTTCTGATGGCCTAAAATGAAATGCTTATATAAAGCAGTATTTTTGGGTACTCAGTGCAGTGATTGTCATTGTTTGGGAATGAGTACTGTAAAAACTGTCACTGGGCTGGATGACAGCATCCAAGAGCTCACATGAATTAAAAACGAGCTAACATCTCTAAAATCTCTGCATATGACATACACAGAAAACATTTGGCATAATGACCCTAATATTAATGAGCTGATACAAATACAAATAAGACCTAAGTGTTTACCACAGAATAAAGTATAGGAATAAATTTGATAACAATAGAAATTTTAAAATTACATTATTAAGCATTTCATACATTACACTAAAAAAAAATTACCTTTTATACTGCAGGCATTGTATTAGCACCATCTCAAACAAACAAACAAAAAGCAGAGAAAATCATGGTTTTTGAGTTGAAGTCCTGAGTGAAAACAATTATGAAAACAAAAAATTCCAATGTAAAATGTACCAATGTTTTTTCACACTATTAATATATGTAACACACAAAAATTAGCCAAAATTTAATAAATGTCATATATACATGGAAATTTTAAAGAAATGAAATTTTAAATATTTAATTTTATTAATACATAATCTTTTCTGTAATCAATATTACTAATAATGTATTTATATTGGAGATGCAGACATGCAACTATTTGTCCACTTTCATTTCAAAATCCTTCCCACTTTTAAAAAGTAAAATCCTTTCTGCATAACAAACTGACTATGGTACATAGCCCCAACATATAATGTCATAAGCCCTATACCGAAAAGCAATTAGAAATATCTTCATTTAATGTGAATCTAAAGAGAACGATACAACTAGGTATTGAAAAACAAATTATTTTGTAAGTCAAGTGAATTCGATGTTTGCTTTCAACAAAATTAAACAAAACATGTTAGTTGATAAAACATTAGAAATAAATTTTTAAAATGATTATGTCTGGCATAAAAAGAAACATGTAGATCAATGGAACAGAATAAAGAGACCAGAAATAAACCCACACATTTATGATCAATTGATTTTCAATAAAGATGCTAAGAATAAATGGTGGAAAAAGTACATCGATAAATGATATAGGTAAAACTGGATATCCACACATAGAAAAATGAAATTAGACCCTTGTCTTACACCATATACAAAAATCAACTCAAAATGAATTAAAGACTTAAATACTGAAACAGTAAAACTACTAGAAGATAACACAGGGGAAAAGGTTCATGTCATTGGTCTGGACAATGATTTTCTTAGACATGAACCCAAAATTACAGGCAAGAAAAATGAAAACAGACAAATGGACTTACAGCAAACTAAAATGCCTCTGCACATCTAAGGAAACAATCAATGGAGTAAAGAGACAACATGTGGAATGGTAGAAAATATTTGCAAAGCGTACATCTGATGAGGCGTTAGTATGTATAATGTATAAAAAATTCAAACAACACAATAGTAAAAAAACAAATAACCCAATTAAAAATGGGCAAAGGATCTGAATAGAAATTCTTCAAAAGAAGACATATAGATGGCCACGGGATATATGCTCAACATCACTAATAATCAGGGAAACACAAATTAAAACCATGTGAGATATCACCACACTACCTCTTAGAATGGCTATTATAAAAAAGATGAAGATAAAATGCTTCAAATGCTAAGGAGGGTGTCGGGGAATGGGATCCACTGCATACTATTGGTGGGAATGTAAATTGGTAAAGCCATCATGGAATACAGTATGAAGGTTCATCAACAAATTTAAGTTAGAACCACCATATGATCCATTAATCCCGCTACTGGGCACATATGCAAAGGAAATGAAATAAATATTTCAAAGAGTTATGTACTCTCCAATTCCATTATAGCATTTTTCATAATAGCCAATTCTTTGGAATTTCATAATTCCAAAGATATGGAATAAACCTAAGAGTTCATCAACACATGGATAAGGAAAATGTGGTTATGTATACACAATGGGATACTATTCAGCCTTAATAAAGAAGGAAATCCTATAATTTGTGATGATATGGATGAATCTGGAGGACATTATGTTAAATGAAATAAGATAAGCAACAGAAAGACAAAAACCACACGATCTCACTTATATGTGGAATTGAAAAAGGTTGAACTCATAGACGTAGAAATAGCAGAGACAGGAGTGTAAGGATGAGATTAGAGAGATGTTGGTCAAAGGATACAAAATGTCAATTAGGTAGGAAGAATACACTCAAGAGATCTATTGGATAACATGCTGTCTATAGTTGATAGCAATATATGCTAAGAGACTAGATTTTCATTGTTCTCACCACAAAAATAATAAGCATGTGAGATAAGGCATATGATAATTAGCTAGATTTCATCATTTTACAATGTATACATGTTTCAAAATAACATGTACAAAATAAATATATATACTTTTTGTCAATTAAAGTATTTAAACATTTTTTAAAATCCTTTAATCCCAAACTAACTTTTCGCAGTAGATCACTGTGATATTTGACATGTAACTCAAAAGATGTTCAAAAATTGGGTGAATTTCAATAACAAAAATCTAGTCATATTTACTTATTTATATTAACAGAGTGTATGAGAACTTAAATCTATTAAAAAAGGAAAATGAATGAATGGAGGTCCTTAATATAGAAATAAGTAATTTTCATCATGTATATATGAAGTAATAGGAAAAAAGTCACTATTTTTTAAATTTTAACTTTTCATGGTTGTTATTATGATGCATTGATAATGTCTATGCAAATAATTGTGTGCTAGTTAAAATTTTTAAGTATTCAATTCTAAGAAATGTATGTTCAACAAATATTTTCAAAATGACCTGCAAATTTTGCTGCAAGAGAATAGATAGATGAATTACTAAGCTTTTTTCAGCATAAAAAGTGTTATATAAGAACATAATTACATGAGGATTTGAATTCTACATTTATGTTTACATACATATATAGTATATGTACATTTGTGTATATATATGTAACTTATACATGTTTGGGAATTTTAAAATTATGTAAAATTTTGGATTATTAAAGAAGTTCACAAAAATTTAATTGGATTATGTGTATTAAATGTCTTTGATATCCATATTCTATTCACTTAATATTAATTATATTTATATTAGAATGTTTTTAAATTAGTATTTTCCATATATTGTTAATTACTTCCTTCAAACTTTTAAGCTAATGATAAGTTTTTATTGTCAACATGAAATGGTGAGAAGATATGTTTTAAAAATATTTAGATGTGAATTATCAATGATGATTGAAGATCATTGATATTTACTATGTGAAACTATTTCGTGAAAATGTAGGAATGAAGGCTAAATCATCTTAAGGATGCTTAATTTGAAGCCTACGAGACTATAAATCAGTAAAATAATATGTAAACTGTAAGTGAAAGCAAGGGAACTAATTCCAAGAACCTTAACATGAGCTAATTTAAGCATGGATAAAGCAGGTTATAGTAGCTCAGCATAATTTGATTTTGAACTACATGCGATTCAGTACTTTTTCTTTTGTTTTAATTTGACGTACTCAAGAGTAACCATGTATAAAATAAGACTTACTAAATAAAATAATTCTTATTAAAACAGAATTTTAAAAATAAACTTACTGATGTCACTTGAAAGTAAAACTATTAGAGGCCACTAATTTAAAATCTCTAATTTATCTTCTGTTGCTCACAGCATAAAAACATACATTGTTATTTATTGGCTTTACTGAAAATATCACTTATCATGCTCATATTTTAATTTTATAAAGAGAAATCCCACATTGTATTGTAATTGAACATCATAATATAGTATATAGTGCCAAATCTGGAAGCGATCAATATCATTTTTATTGACTGTATGATGAAGTTGTTATAAAAATCAAACTGTCGTTTATATTCAAAGGACAACAAAATAATTACGGAGAATAAACAGTAATAAGATGTTAAATGAAGGTTATGTAATGATTAAAAATAATCATTTAGGCATGGTGTGGTGGCTCACGCCTGTAATCCTAGCACTCTGGGAGGCCGAACGGGAGAATCTCTCAAGGTCAGGAGTTCGAAACCAGCCTGAGCAAGAGTGAGACCCTGTCTCCACTAAAAACAGAAAGAAATTAATTGGCCAACTAAAAATATATAGAAAAAATAGCCGGGCATGGTGGCCCATGCCTGTAGTCCCAGCTACTGGGGAGGCTGAGGCGGAAGGATTGCTTGAGCCCAGGAGTTTGAGGTTGCTGTGAGCTAGGATGATGCCACGGCACTCTAACCCAGGCCACAGAGTGAGACTATGTCTCTATATATATATATATATATATATATATATATATATATATATAATCATTTATTCGCAAATTTTTAAAATTTCAGAATATTATGAGGATACAAATATTTTGTTTACATATAATGCCTTTAAGTCACCCAAGCCAGGGCTATAAGCAGGCCCTTCCCCCATACAGTGTGCTCTACAGCCATTACTTGTGAGCTTACCTATCCCCACCAACTCCCTCCCACCTGACTGGTACCCAGTGAATATTACTTCCATGTGAGTACCTTAGTGTTGACCAGTTAGTACCAATTGTTGGTGAGTACATGTGATGCTTGTTTTTCTATTCTTGTGCTACTTTACTTCGAAGGATGGGCTCAAGCTCTATGCAGGATAATATTAGAGGTGCTAGTTCACCATTGTTTTTTAATAAAGACATCTGCACTCATATGTTTATACCAGCACAATTCACAATCGCAAAGATGTGGAAACAACCCATGTGCCCATCAATACATGAGTGGATTAATAAAATGTGGTCCATGTATACTATGGAATACTACTAAACTATTTGCAATTTTTATTTGAAATAAAAACCCTTGTCTGTGAAATAAGTAGAAGTTTAAGGGAGCAAAATGTCAGATTGAGGCTGACAAGCCAACACCAGCAAAAGCAGTATCCAGCAACGGACAAACAAGTTAATATAATCAAATAAGCTCAAGTAAACTAAAATGGGGCAAAACCAAAGATCATCTGCAATGTGTTCCTGTAATTTTTTTGTTGTTTTTACCAAATCCTATCTACTTTTTCACTAGGAGCCAAGGAAACCGAGAGTAAAAGCATTTCTAGTTGGGTTGTTCAAAGATACCATTATTTAGCAAGTACTTGATCCGAGAAAGAGGAAAATAATAGAAACTTGAGGGGAAAGGAATTACAGGCAGAGGGATGGTAAACAGTGAGATATGGAGGGCAGCCTTAATGCATAATGAAAATTCACAGCAACGGTACAGGTATAATGCAAATAAGTAAATTCAGAGCAGTGGTATAAGGAGCCACGTGTACACCTGGGGTAGGACTGGAGCTAGACAGTACAGGGATTTACATCTTAACCTACCTACATTGCATGGACTCAAACTGGGCAATCATTGCAGACTTTTTTCCTAGGAGATTAAGCAGTGAGACAGTGGTCTAGGACTTTATTTACCTTTTTATATCCTTAAGAATTAATCCTAATCACCTTTACCCAACTTCACCTGTGTATAAAATGATTTATTTCACTAAAGTACCTTACAGATGCACAAAAGTTTGCTTTAAAGATTTTCGAATGCTTCATTATTTTCAACCTCAAGCTAACTTTTCTTTTTTTATATACAGAGAATCTTGTCCCCTTTATATATATATATATATTTTTTTTTTATTTCAGTATATTAAGGGGATAAAAAATGTTTAGGTTACATATATTGCCTTTGCTCCACCTGAATCAGAGCTTCAAGTGTGTTTTCTCAAACTTGCTTTCAGCAGAAAATAGGTATGATAGAGAAATATTCAAAGCAATATAGAATAGGATTAAAATTATTTTGTTGTTTTACAGAAATACTGTCTCATACAGAAATATGGAAAATACACGAAGTAGGTTTCTAAGTCCACACAAATACAGCATTTAACAAAATCATCAGTGCCACCAAGAAAGGATATCTTTTAACTCTATTGTCTATTTTCTATTTCCAATGTAATGAAAACATTTTATTTCTACAAAGAACTGAACCGGCTAGCTAATATATAGTAAGCAAAGTAATCATATTGCAACTGACAAATTTTATTATCAAAAATGAGTCTGATTCAAACTGGTGACCCTGAGGTGAAAAGTCCGTGTATTTTATATTACTGATTACAAGAATTTTTCTTCTTTCTTCTCAATCCTTATTTTTCACAATAAGTGGCACAAAATAGTATGTATTTATCCTACAGCTACAAACTGTTATCGCTATATGTTTCCTATGTTAATATAAGTGAAATATGGCAGATGTTCTATTATAAAGGTTTATATTGCAAATACTCTTTTACTTGTCCATCTTAGAAAGGTTCACTCAGTACTCCATGAGGCAAACGATTCTGCCTGTCAGCTTACCTCACAGATCTAGAAATAATGAACACATCAGATGCTGACCTCAAGCAATATTCCTTCTGATTTGTTCCCTTTCACAGCACACTTGGGTTATACCCCATTAGTTCCCACGCATTGTTTCTTCTCATGAGTTTCTCAGAAAATAGAGAGGTGGGGGAGAGGGAGAAATAGAAAGGAAGATGGATTTTCAACTTACAGAAAAATTGCTTTCAATAAGAACCAAATATGTTGAAAAGAGAAATCCATAGCAACTCTTTGAATAAGAAGCAGATCTCATAGCTTTCTCCAGATTGCTGTGATCCCAGTATTCATTTTCTGCAGTGCTATCTAAACTAATCCTGAACATTACAAAAGCTGGTGGAGCAGGTTAATACATTTATTTTTTGGTTTTGAATATTTATATGCATTGCTGCTTTCTGTTGTTTGGAAATTCAGGCTTACTATAAAAACAAACACACTGTACAAAAATAATTTTGAGAATTATTAAATTCAATGCCCCTTTGTGCATCGGGTTTTTAAAAAATGTTATTAAAGCCTTTGAATACAAACATAACTCCTTAACATATGTGTTTACTACATTTTTAGAAGCTAAAATAATCTATTCTGGATTTTGCTTCTTGTACTCTATCTGGTATGCATACAATTCCCTTGCTTTTTTATCTGTTCCTATGATTCATGATTAGCTACCAAGAGTGGAGTATATGAGAGCCCAATAAAATTAAGCCATCCTATTGGTAAGCAGAATAAATCAGGAAAAAAGAACATGGTGGCATCAATGAGCTTTTACCTTATGGTGTTATTTCTCAATTCAATTCTTCATGCTAAATTCTTTACCTGCTTTCACTTTACAGCAGAATACCTCACCATATCAAATCCAGTTTTAGTCCCAGCCAATAAGAGAGATCTTAGCTTATAAAGAAAATAATGTCCTATCTTCAGGCATTATATCTTGAAGCCACCATTATTATGTAGAACTTGTATATTTTAGAGCATTTGTTACCCTGACTTGTTAACCAGGTCTGTAAATTTTATTTAGCTTTTTACCTATGAATGTTGGTTCTTTTAAAAAAATTCTCTAAACACTATATTAAGAATAAATGTATCTATTAAAGTCATAAAACTAAGTGGAATATAGCCATAGAAAACATAGCACAAGCAGATTCACAATTAGATCCCAACTCCACGCTTTGTAGAAACAATAGTTGTAAAAAGTGAAAAAGTAATACATTTGGAAATGATTAAAAAAAGAAATAATGAAAAATAATATACCAAGTAACTTCTGTTAGAAAGTAAGCTGTGGTTATGATTATTTTTGAGAAAAAGAGGAAAAAATATTATAATTTTTTTCATGAAATCAGCAAAAAATTATGCAATGACACATAAATGTTGCAGTGCTAATAAGAAAAAGAGGGTGAAATAATAAAAATATAATATAAGATCCATAAGAGAATATTAAAAGTATAACATTTTTATTGGATTCCCCGATAGAGTAAAAGCAGCAATAGGGCTCAGAAAATATGTGAAGAGACAATCGTCAAGAACTTGCCAAAACTAATGGGAGACAAAGAATGATAGATCCACAATGTGCGTAGATGCCCAGGCATGATAATTAGACAGAAAAACATAACTTATCACTTAAAGAAGAAATCTTAAAAGCAGACAGAGAAAAAAGATACAATATATTAATATACAAAGTTTATAAAGTGGATTATGCACAGATAGTGAAATAATTTCTCCAATTTAAGTTCATGATAAATCTTCATTTGATTTAATTAAATCAAGAATGTGGAAACAAGCTCATTGTTTGCCACCAGTTATAGTGGAGAAATATGTAAAGCTATCTGAAAATGTTACTATTAGGCAGTACTAATTTCTCTGAAATGAAAATATTATTTCTCATGCTAGGAGAAGCATATCATCCCATATAGCAACCATGTTATAAATATACCTGGGTCTCAGTTATAATATTTCTCTTCCCATTCAATATTAGATGCAAGGAATAGATTCTGCAACTAATATATCCAGAGTGTTTCCAAAGTCAAAAAGCACAAATCAAATTTGCCATTTTTGGCATGTGTATCCTTTGCTGGTAGTTGAGCTTATTGAGCTCAGCAATAGTAGATATTTTTTTATTTCCTTCAATCAAAGCCATTGTGTCTGCCTTTGTTCATTTTGAAATAAGTTACTGGACTTTGCTGCATTTAAACACCACAAATTCAACAAATAATTAGTTCTTAATTACATATGATTGTATATTTTGCCACAATGACAAAACCTTGATAAATGTTTGTTCAACTATTAATCAATGAGTCAGGTTGAGTCCCTGTTATTTATGCAGAGCAAGTTAGAAATTGTAGGGCATGGTCACTTACATCAGTAAAATGCCACTTCTTCAGGTCAGTTTCTATTATCACTTGACAGGATTATTGCAACAGCCATCTAATATTTATTCTCTCTGCATATATTATTACCTCTTCTGATCTGGGCCAAATTAATTTTGCAAAATCCTGTTTTGGTTTGCAGCTTAAAAACTGATAGTGAGGGATTCTATGTCACTTTCAAAGTAAAGTCTTAAATCCCTAAAATGAATAAAATATACATGTTATTTGATCTTTAGCTTCTACACTTTCAACTTTTGTTGAACTCCATTTTGAACTCCTTGCTTTCATCAGTAAAGTGCTATTTGCAGTTTACTAGGAGTGAATTACTTCCTGGCATGTGCACAGGTTTTTTCCATGATGCCTGTCTTCTGACCTTTCCCCAAAGGTTGACTGTTTCCTTTTAATATCATCCCATGTCAATCAATTTTGTGTACATTGCAGTAACAGATTAAAAGTGCCTCTTTGTTGCATATCTTCTCAACAAGACTAACTTTCATGAAATAAGAGATCTTTATTTTACCTACCATTTTCCCCATCATTTAGTAAGGTTCTGGCGTATTACAGGCATTTGGATATCTATGCAAAGGATAAAAATTACATAGGCAGGAAGTAGTAAAATGCAAATCTCCTGAGAGGTGATTTTGACTCCCACTGTGTCAGAAATACTGGAAGAGTGACACAGGAAATTAACACCAGTGGGACCCAATGGAAAGAAGGAGCACAACATCCCAAGCTGATGAATACAGAGGATGCTTTCTTCTTCAGTGCTTATCCCGAAACAAAAATTGAAGCTGTATTAAGATAAAGAGGTCTGTAACAATATGACTTTTCTGCTTGAAGATAATTTTTAATATTGAACCAAGGCAACTTTTGTTGAGGGATTAATAATAAAGCTCTCATCTGAAATTTGTGAGTAGATTGTACGGACTCACTGGCTCCCAGAGAGAAAAGCAACTTGTGTCATGCACCCCCACCTCTTATTTTTTTCCTATTTTCTATGATTACAGGATGAACAAACCCTTTAACAATAGGAATTTTGTAACACTTTTGGGAATGAATTCTACAAATTTAATATTTGCCCCATTAGCCTATTTTTCAATTTTATTGATATTGATAAAAATCACCAAGTACATTAGGGCATTCCCCTGCATGTTTCCAAAAGCAAAACAAAGCAAAACAAGAGAAAACAACCAACCAACCAAACTAACAACAACAACAACAAACCTAGCTATTTTTTGGAGTGTTATGAAATGATGATATGATATGGGACTACAAGATGATATTAGGAAATAAATTCCAAGGGATCATACAGCAATGGTCAGTATCTCGGAAAAGTTGAAATAGATACAAGCTAAAAAATTAGACATATAGGTTTAAAACTTTAGCCTCATTCCCCTTTTCTTGTACCAAAAAGTGTATGGAGAAGCTTAGCAAAACTCTCCTAATGACAGATCACAGACAATTTTTTAGGTGTGTAATTTATTCAAAATTATAAATTCTATAGAATAAAATTCAGATTAGTTGAGTTGTTTTATTATAATATCAATATTTAGTTTATTGGGAACAAGTGATTAGCATAACTTATAGGAAATACAGAAAAGAATAAATTAATAGTATTAAATTCTAGAATATCCAGTTTAACATAATTTTTGAGGTAATTAGCTAGACCACCAAACAGGATACAAAATAAGTAATTTCAGATTTAAAAAAATCTCTTCTTCTGCCTGTTGTATGATATTTTTTATCAACCTTATTTTTATAATGTGTGCTTCTTATAAGACTATCCTAAATCTTGTAAGCTTATGAAAAATTATACTATCTTTTGTTGCAATGCCTATATCTTGCCAAATCAGTGAATTGATTTAATATTTAGTGTATCACATTTTAAGTGAGCGAAAAAATATCATGCAAATGCAGGGGTGGGGTGAAGTACATGATCGGTATAAAGAAGAGTCTGACAACCATATCATAGCATAGCAATGTTTAACTTGGTGACAGAGGACATAGAAAGAATAAATAAATGTTTTCTAATCATTGACAGTCTGTATTATGGAAGAATGATTGTTACATGTAGATCCAACTGGAAAGTCAGGCTAAGCTCCTTATGAAAGTTAAATATAAGGAAGAATTCTTTGATAATTGATGCCATAAACTGACCCAATGGCTCAAGATGTGGTTTCTGGGACTATCCTGCTGGCGTTTGAATCCCCACATTTTGATTTATGACCTGTAGAACAGGCACATGTCTTCACATCTCTTTCCCATTTATCAAACTGGAAATAATAATAAGTACCAAATCAGAGGGCTAGAATTTAGGTAAATGAGCTCATGTTTATGAACATTTGTAAAATAAAATTACAACACACAGGACTGTTGAATACTATTATTGTAACTGAATTGAATGATAATTAGTTCTCTTCTATTGAAAAAGAAAATACAGGTGTATTTTAGGGCAAATCACGACCTTAGTTAAAAGAATTAAACCATATGATCTCTAAAATAATCACGATCTAAAGAATCTAGTATTCACTTCCTGGGTAAATGTTCTAAATGGATTGCTTTGGGTTGAAGAGGAAATATGTAATGTAGTTGGCTACATATGCAAGTACATTAGTTATTATGACAGATATTATTCAATAAATTTTCAACGTAGTGGAATGGGCAGGGAAGATTTTGTGGATTTTTTTAAGTTGCCTTTCATTACACATAAGTATGAGAAAAGAGTAATGTTTGGCTCCATAATAGGTCCTTAATAAACACTTGTTGAATTATTGGATATCATAAGATAAACTGGAAGGTCACAGGTTTGAGTCAAGTTCTCTTTTTATCTCCAGTAGTGTAATATCTGTTATTTTTCTTTTTCTCTGAATCCTGAAACGATAGGCCAATACTGCTTGCAGTTAGGATTTAGACATTTTACATTGAAGTCAGTGTGACGCTCAATAACCTTATTGAGAGAAAACAACCAGAAATAAATTGTTACAAAACCAATTTCCCAAAAGAAAAGCTATCAAGTTACTATGTAGCAGAGCAAACTCAAAATGCCAGCACAGCTGCATCCCTTTGAAAGTTAAGTTTGCTGGTTCTGTAAACTGTTTATCGATATATGTTATGGAAAACTTGAAAGCTAATACTTGATCCAATCTATATTTTTATTATCTGATAAAATAAAATTCCACTTTATTTTGAATTTCATTTATAAAATTCACTGTGAAAACATTTTTAAGTTGCAATCTGTCTGAAATAAAAAAAATAAAATGCCTATAAAATTATGAAAGTATGTGGACAGTACTCTATTTTCTGTGACAATGATTTAAATAAAAAGTGGAATTCTTCAGATCCTAAACATATTTTAAAAATAACATCTTTCAGGTTATTCAAACTGATGAAAATAGTGAGAACATTTTAAGTTGGCATATATTATTAGACTTTTTACTTTCTAAATAAAAACAACATCTAAATGTGTAATCGCACTTTTTCTCCATATGGAATTCATTGGGGTCTCAGATAGGCAATCACATTACTTCTTGCATAGCCTTTCAAGAACAGTCCACACAAAAACTTGAGAAACAGCATAAAAGATAAATTTGTCCAGTCATTTCTTACCAGGGAAAGAATGAGCAAAATTACAAATTTACAATCAATGGTCTTACCTTGGTAGAGCATCAGTTGCAATTCCATGCAATATTAACATGATCAATTACAGAGCTTTTACTTCCACTTTAATAAATCATCCCAATGGGATGATTTTAGGAAGTCAAGCTAAAATATTCTGAATATGACAGTGCATAAAAGATTTTCTGAACAACAACAAAAATTTAAATCAGAAAAGCTATAATCATTTAGATAATCAGCCTTGACAATAAAAAGAGATCAACTTTAATTATAGGTTAGACTTCTGGTCAATAAATGTGACATTTTCATTAATGTTAATGAGAATTTTGTGTTTTAATTTTCATATCTTTGTAAATATATTATCATATAAATGCCGTATTTCATTTATTATGGTTGCTAAGTTTTTTTTTGCCCTTAATATGAAAAATAAACAATATTTAGGTATTGATAATATAATTCAAACCAGGATGTTTTTTAAAAAACTTATTTTCTATCTATAACATTAGAAAATAAAAAGAAAACCCCGAGAAAATAATCAGTGCTTTTATAGACACACAAGCAAAACCAATTTACAGACAAAAAATTAGCTTTGATTTCATTGCTCATATCCATAGTTGAAGAATTAGCACAGTTCAGAAGGTAACCCAGGTTATATGTATGTAAATAATTTCTTTCTGCTTCTAAAAGCAAAATAATTTATAAATATGTCTATATGTGTATATGTGTGTGTGTGTGTTTTTCTGTATAATGAAACCCCTAATTTGGCTGTTTTTCAGATTGAATCAAACAAATCTTCCTTTTGTTTCTGAATCATATACTCCTAGTCCATTTACTGATTATATTTATTTCTTTGAATTTTATAGGACACTGGAAACTTGGTTTATTTTCATGGTGTCAGAAGGTCCTGTTTCAAGTACTGCTGAGATGGTTGATAGAGACATGTTTTATTTTAGAATAAAATAATTTATCAGAAATAACATGCTGTGCTATGAGCTTTGTAAGGGCAGGTACATTATGTTATTCACAGTTTGTCTCTCAGTTTTCTTAAATTTATATTCTCATTTTATTAACATATTCTGGCCTATAAGTTCCATGGAGGCAGGAAATGAATCTTTTTTATATACTTTTGTATCTCTACCCCATGGGTGCTCAGGTTTTATTCATCTATTCATTCATTCAGCAAACATCTGAGTGTCTACAAACACCAGGTATGTAGTGCAAAGCAATGAACACCACCCATGAGGTCTCTTCCCTATTATATTTTAGAAGGCACAAAGGCTATTTTTTTTTTTATTGAAGCACTATTCTTTCTCTTTGAAACAGCCCAGCAACCAGGTAAGGCTGACATTATAATACACACATCATGGATGAGGAAACTGAAGCACAGACAAGTTATAAACCTCATCCACGGTCACAGAATAAGCTAGTGGTGAACCATCAGAGTTCATGTATTATAGGCACCCTCTCTAATGCTTTTTCAGTGTCTTTAAATTCATTTTAACCTCTTCATTACTCCATCTGAGGGGTGTTTATAAATTTAAGTTCAAGGTACTTAATTTAAATTTACATATTAATAGTACTGAAAACTTCAGAAAGATGGCTTCCCTGGAGAGCAAAGGCCAAGATGGTCAAGGGAACATCAGAATACCAAACTTTGGTTTCAAATCATTTTATTGCCTTTATGACTTACAGCAAAATGACTAAATTTTACCTATTTTATAAAATGGATGTTGGATAAGAGGTCCCAAAGGTCCTTTTAAATGTTTTAGAGCTAACTGCATTAAATGATAAAGGGAATTATATTTAATATACCATGTTTCCCCTAAAATAAGACAGGGTCTTATACTTATTTTTCTTCGAGAAGATACCCTAGGGCTTATTTTCAGGGGATGTGTTATTTTGTTATTTTTTTAAGTATGTACAACAATCTACATTTATTCAAATATAGTTAAGTCATCTTCTTCTGGAACATCATCATAACTCTCCAGACATTGAATTCCATATTGAATTTCTTACGACTCTATTTCCTTTAGAACCATTGGCCCCAATCTCTCAGGTCGAGCAATAGAGCTCTCATGGGGTAGATGAGTAGGACTGCTCGTCTTCTTTACCGCTCCTTGACTAAATGCATGGGTTGTGCAGATAGCTGCATAGCCGAGCCCATCACTAGGTCTTATTTTCATGGTAGGGCTTATATTGCGCAAATGCTTAGAAACTCTAGGGGGAGGGGAAGGAAGGGCAATATATGTAACCTTAATAAAATTGTACCCTCATATTATGATGAAATACAAAAAATTAAAATTAAAAAGAAAAAGAAATCCTACTAGGGCTTATTTTATGGGTAGATCTTATGTTCGGGGAAACACGGTAACACAGTGATTCCTCCTTTAATGTCATCTTGGAATAAGGTATTCTACATTAGATTTTCTGAATAGCTGAAATTCTCTTGATCAATCATTTATCCTTTAGTTCATGGAAATCTTGAAAATGCTTATTGCTATATTGCTTTTCTGTGATTCTTTGCACTCATTCCTATAAAAATATATTATTGAACATGATCTGAAATAATCTCAACATGCTTTGTTTTATTAGTGTTGCTTTTTAATTTTTCTGACCTATTTCTCAATGTTAGGCTATTAGTTTTCACAACTATCTTCTTTGTAATTTTCTCCTTATCTTTTTATGTGGAACTGGGAAAAAGAATAACTTTATTTCTTGAAGTCTACCTTTATACACACAAAAAAGTATTACATGAAATTCTCATCTGAAATCTATATACCTTCTCTGTGGAAAAAAATGGAAGAATGTTCATGCATCTCCTTTGTGCTACATAGGTTACTTATAGGAAGTTTTTGTTTTTGTTTTTCCTACGTTTTATGCTACATCTTAAGAGACTGAGTACTCTAACTTATTAATAAGAATCTGCATTAGAAATTGGCTTATGCAGCATTAAAAATGTTTATTGACTCTGTGGATGCATTCATGCATGTATAGAGCACTGTACATAGCAAATTATTTGCCTGTTAAAATTAAAAATAAAAGTAGAATAAAAACTGGTGACTATAAAATTATAGACTATTGTCACTACTGTACACAAACTACATAAAGAACCTTATATCTATTTATCTTAGTCACTTACAAGGCACACATCACCATGGAGATATTCTACAGTTGCTTACTTTACATGCATTGTGTCACTGGAATATAATTTAAAGTTGTGAGCCATATCATATTTCTTGTCTATATTTAATAAAATAAAATATAAAAAAACTGAATAGAATACATTGTTTTAAGCAAAATGGGAATAGCCTCAACTCTGGAGCTGTTGAAATTATCTACTTCCCATATGAGCAAGACAAATGTGGAAAAGATGACAAATGTGAGTATGTGGGAGTCATTATGAAAGACAATGATGAGTTTAAATTTTAAATTTAACTTTAAGTGTTTTTATTTATGCACTCACTGGTGTTCCTTTGCTGTCCTTCATATGGGTGCCTATAAAAATCCTATATTCTTCATGTTCTGCCATATTGGAATTGTTATGAAAAAATTAAATTAATTCATAGGTTGATAGAAACAAGATGGCACTATAATTTTAGAAAACATTATGCTGGTTGTTCATAAAAATAAACAGAATTTTCTGAACACATTTGCTTCAAAGGGAGCTATTTAACTTGAATATGACAATATGAGAATGAAATGAACTTCTTTCCTGACCTGATGCTATTAAAATATCAAAACATAATATTTCATAGCCTTTGCCTCTCTTTCATTATATCTAACTATAGGTTTTATTGGTCATAAAACTATGTAACCCTTTTTACAAGCTAGCCATATAATCTCTTGGAACAATTTCTTTCATTTTATCATTTAAACAGTCCATGAGATTTTATCTCTTCTCAGAAATATTTTTAGAATAATAGAATAATGTATTATTCTTAGAATAATAGAAATGTTCTTAGAATAATAATAATAGAATAATTATGTTATATCCACATCAACTTGATAATATACTCATTTATTTACATATAACTACAGGAAATAATTTTCATTTCATCATCTGCTTCTTAGCATCTCTTCTTAATATCACCATGTTCACCAATAACATCAATTATGCATATTTAATTTTCATAACACATTAAAAATTTAACTCTATATAGTTATAACAACATATACCATGCAATTTTAATTATATGTATGTAATTATAAATTTTTACACAGTTGTAATAATTCATATATCATCTCATTGAGAATACATTACCAGTTTGGAATAAAACCCAAACAAATGGTTCCTTGTTCATTTTAATTAAATTCATCAAATATATTCAATAAATCTCTTTCTCCTATGAATTAAACGAACACATTGCTTTTCATACACATTAATAATCTAACCCACTTGAACTCAAATCTGCACACAGTGGTTTTTAATTTAGCAATGCCTTTTCTTATTCATATTAGGTTATCTTAATATTGTAAATTTTCTTCTCTTACAATAGGTTGTGTTACCACCAAACCTCTTCAAAGTGAAGCACATAAGATCGGCTTAGAATTTTTAGATGTTGTATGTACAAAAGGAGGAAACTGTTAATTAAATCATTTCCCTCATTTTTTTTACAAACTCATTTATTTTATTTCTCAGTATATTAGATTAAACATAGAAAATGAAATTGAAATCAATCTAAAACATTTTTATGATTCTAAATAATATGGATTGGTCAGAGGAAGGCTGAAATATAATTATTATAAAATTTGAGGGTTATATGTGCATATCATATAGTCAATACAATTCTAGAATCCTGTTTGCATGGCTATTAATCTTTTAATATTAAATAAGATTTTCCACATAAAAAATCTATAGCACACATCCCAGTAAAATTAGAAATATAAATTGTATGCCATTTTTTCTCTAAAGACCTAAATAAATTAATCTATAGTAAATGTAAAAAAATAAAGAAATTCCTACATGCATACTACTCTGGTGCTCATTTCTACCATTAATTTTGTTATAATGATAATTAAAATGCCTATGTGAACAAAGTAACATTTTGATTATGGATCTGAGAATGGATGTCTTCCAAACTATACTCAATTCTTATTCCCAATTCCCAATTTTGCTACATTCTAACATATATTATTGTAATATACATAGAATTTATATTCTAATACATATATACACACATATATATGTATATTCCAGTCAATTATAGTCATCTTTTAGGAAACATGGTGTTACACATATTTATATTGCTCAATACCTAAGACAGAGATTTTTCACATAGACAATCATATAAAAATTATTGCAAAATGAATAAAATGTAGACATTATAGTTAAAATAAAATGTTACTTAGAAGATAATGTATTATTTGCTTTGAATTTTAAAATACTGGGTAAATAAAATTTGGAAACAGTCCAAATTAATTCTATTGCTTATAATCATTAATGCTGCATCTTCCTTCTCTTAAATAAATATCAGACTTATAAATTTACATTTTTGTTACATAAATTATTTCAGTTAGTCCTTTTTAAAGTCACATTGATTTTTATTTTACTTCACTAAGAAATGAATTAGACCCTAGAGCATTTATATTTTACCTTAACCATTTTTGACTCAGTTTCTCTTTAGATCTAGGAAGAACTTGTGCTAGCAAGAGGTTACTTTCCTTGATCATATGACCTCATCAAAGAGTTTCTGCATTGGTAGCAAAGCATCAGGTCCAGAATAGTTTTTTTGTAATGACTGAGAGAAAAGTTCCAGGGTAGATTGAGGAGTATCTAGTAAAAGTAACCTCAGACCCAACAGATATTGGATAAGAAGCAAGAGTCTCCTTAAGATTCCTCTTTAATGACCAAGATGATATGTATTCCTTGAACTGAATAATAATGGTGAATACCACATGATAAGCAGACATGTTGGAAACCTAGGTTATCCTGGAGTCTAAAGCATATTACCAAATTTTCTTTGTTGTTTTCTTAGGTAAATAGGCAAAGCACTAGCTATGCAGGCCTCATTTTATTAAATAAAATTTTATTAATAAAATAAATAAATAAAATAAATTTTTATTTAATAAAATGAAGCCAAAAGAGGTTGTTCCCACACTGATCATTCAGACATATTAGAAGAATACTTTTAAACTGAAAGAGGAATTAAAGTTAAACAGAGTAATTAAGATGAGCAAATGACTCAAATACCCAAAGGGCCTGACTTAATCTCATAGAATACAAAATGCCTAGGCAGAAATTGATTCAATTTGTTTACATCATTGTGTGTGATACTGTGCAAAAAAATAGGTCTCTCATCTTCTGAACTTGTTACTCATGTTACTCATTCTCTGCTGTTATGGACTTAATTGTATCTCCTGTAAATTCATATGCTGAAGCCCTAATCCCCAGTGCCTCAGAATGTTACTGTAATTGGATAAGTGGTCTTTAAAGAGATGATTAAGGTTGAATGAGGTTATTAGAGTTGTCCCTAATCCAAAATGACTGGTGCCCTTACATAGGAAAGACCATGTGGAAACACCAGAAGATCGCTATCTATAAGCTAAGAAGAAAGTCCAGGCCCTCTGAAGAAACAAACCCTGCTGACATCTTGATTTTGGATTTCCAGCCTCCATAACTAAAAGGAAATAAATTTCTGCTGTTAAGCCACTCAGTCTTTGTTATGTTACCATTTGGTTCTTTGTTATGTTACCCCTAGCAAACTAAAACATCTGCCGAAATATTATCCTTTTGGAAATATGTTTTGTCATATGAATCTTAAATTCAATTGTGTTGTATTAAAAGCTCTTTGGATCTACTATCATTCATATCATTGCACCATTTGTTCATCTCTGCAAAAATTGCATGATCCTAGACAGATTGGGATTCTCAGCACTTTCTAAGGTTGGTGTTAAATGTTACCAGAGCCATTTTATTGTTTTATAATAACACTTGAAGAACCTAGACAATATGTTAACAAAATATGAAAAAATTACCATTATTCCCTTTATTATGAGACATATACTACTTTGGTAGGAAAAAAAATCAATAATGCTCTAATTATCTACCTCAATCTGAGTTTTCTCATACCCATTTACCCTTGCACAGATATAAATCTTTTTCCTTTGTGTGACTCAATCTCTGTTGTTTCTAGGCATGTTATATTTTTATGGTTTAAAAAAAAAGAGTTAAATTGTACTTCAACTATACTAATTTCATCTCAGACTAATGGAAACATTGTTAATTATACCATACTGTTTCAACTCAAATGAACAAAACAGAGGATAAAGGTAATATAAAATAGCTAAAAGAAGTAAAAACTTTATTCCTTTAAAATGGAAAATTACTTGGAAATTTCAGAAAGAAATGATTTACTTGAAATTTTTAGCATATCTATACAGCATTAGTTAAATATTTATTCAATATATCCTAATATTTCAGAAATAAATATCTACTGTAAACTAATGATTAAATACTAATGATTAGAAATATCTACTATATACTAATGATTGCATACAAATGTGCAAAAAAAGGTGAGGACCATGCAGGACTACAAAACACAACTGGATTGACAAAACCCTTGGAAGAGATCCATGAAAAAAATAGCAACATCATGTTATTATAGTTTTATTTATGATGAGCAAGATAAACAAAGGAATTAATTGACAAAATAAAAAATAACTGTGAGTTGTTTACCTCCTAGAACTTCAAAACTGATAATGGAACTAGTCAGGATCCCCAATTCTACATCCCCATTTCTTGGATCAAAGACATTTTAATGGAGATCCATGCCTTTGGATTAGATTTTAAAGATTGGATTTATAACAGGCCCTCCATATCCCCTCAGCATGAAAAAGGAAAAAATATATATATCCTCAGCTTTTGATTAATCAATTCCTTTGACAAATATTTAATAATTGTGTAAAATTAAGAATTATTTGAGAGCTAAAACTACAAATAAAGGATATCTCATGGTCCATATCTTTCAGAGATGACTAACATTCAGAAAACCCTTTTCCTAGCTATCACAGAGCTGATAGAAGACTATAGATAGCTATGGCAAATTTTCAAAGAAAACAGAGGTATTTGTTTTTGGTTTTATACTTTCTTTATTCATTCAAATAATCTTTACAAAGCTAATATCTACATATATAGTATTTCCGATATAATGTATGTACATAAGCAGTTTACATATAAGAGTATTGCCATATTCTGCTATATATTTATTTTTGGTTTAATCTGCTGAGTTTCTTTCTCTAAATTTAGTAATCATTCTTTAGAAAGCCAATTTTTAAAAAGTGATCTTAGGGGGAAAAAACAACATAATTTACTGCAAAATAGTTAATTTGTTGATGTTAGCATTTATCCAAAAGATATAATGTCTTTTTTTCTCTTATTGGAGCTTAAGTTTTTTTTCACCTTTCTATTTAGGACTATAGCAATAACAAGAACTATTCCAACTAAATAAGTCATTTGCATTGTTCTATTCACTTCTCACAGCAAAATGGTTATATATTAAAAGCCATTCATCTTAGGAATGTGGCTTAAAGTATGAAAGGAATAAAACTGAAAGGGGAAAAAAAGCATTAAACACAGCAGTTCTTAAATTGAAATCTATGTTTCCAAATACTCAAATTGATATAACTGCATTTTCTGACACTAGGAAGCTTAGTTGAAGCCTCTCTCTTCGAACATTCCTCCCACAGCCAATATTCACCCCAAAGAGCACTCTTTTCAATTGCCCTTTTTAAGTGCACCTATAAATCAACATTATGAGAAATGTCTTCAATGTGTATAGAAAAGCACTGTGTATGAATGGTAAACAGTGAATTGAGGCCTTTCAATTGACCTCAAACCTTTCCTGTAAAGGCTACCAAAGAAAGTAGTGTCTTTATGCAGTATCTTAAGTGAGAAATTATTGATTTACTTAGATGACTTTTTTAAAGAGCAACAAACTCCTCAGATATATTCTCTTTTCCTATCTATCCTATTTGGTCTTTGTTGATAGCTTAGGTTTTTATTAAAATTTAGAGATGTCTGTCCCTTTACCTTTTCAATAATTGAAATGTTGGAGGTTTACTGTAAACACATTACATCAAAGTCTGGAAAGTCCTTTCTTAAAAAAAGAATCAATTTTATTGAAATTGAATTCTGCAAAAAAAATACAAGAGCAATCGACCAGTTTAATGGGGTTGTTGGTAAATTCATGCTTTACTCTAAGATGCCAGGCTGTCTAGATTCTCAAACTGACTTATTGAAGTCAAGAAACATTGTTGAAAATTAGAATGTTATGGTCTGTTATCTGTTTGGTCACATCAGAATAAGGAAGTCACATTTGATCTATACTCATCCCAACTTAAAGTGCTTTTAAAAATAGTAATAGTAAAGAAACAACAAAAGATACTGGATCTACACAGCAGAAAGCAAAGTAACAATTCTGGTTATGTCTTAAAGATTCTGCTGAATTTATTCAGAACTTATTGGATAATAGTGCTTACTAAATCTGGTTTGATTTTAGTTATAGATAATTTTTGTTAAAAAAATCAGTTGTATGTTTATTTTGCTTCATGTCATCAAATAGCAGAAATTTTAATTATCTTCTCATTTTTAATAAAAATTCTGTTTACATTTTGTTGATGTTAGAGCCAGATGTACTAAGGCAATACGAATGTCTCAAAATTAACAGTTTTATATAACCTCACAAGAGAAAGGCAATTACACTTTTAAGTTAGGTTAGTGAGGCTTAAGGTAGTCAATACTCAATATATTGGATGTACCAAATAAATTTGTTATATGTAAGAAGTAATGAATTTAGTATAATACATATTAAACACTAATAGTTAAATCTAATAAATAGATATAAATGGAGCAGTAATCTCAATAAATAAAGGAAATCCCCAAAAGAACACTGTTAGTCAAACTATCACAATGGTCAACTAAAGCTTAGTCTTACTGGAATGAATCCCTGGGATACTGTGTATCAAAATATGCCTCAGGGTTATCCCCATAGGGGAGAAGAGGATCTGGGATATTTATACACCAACTTTATCAGTTAGTGATTGAGGGCTCTTATTAGAGTTAATCATAGGGCATTAATTCCCAGGCATTGTTGATCTGCTATGCCCTCAACAAGAGCAAGATCCTTCAGTAAAAACAAGTTCAGAAAAACTGTCGAAGCTTCTGGCTGTGGAAAGAAAGGGAAGAGTACACTAAAATGATAAAGGTTATAAAGCAAGACACCAATAGCACTTGCTACATAAGTGGAAAGTGTTTGTGTTCCAAAACAAAATCTGTGTGCTGAAGAAAATGTCAGGAACAGTACCCGACACACTCCTTCAAAAATGATGCTGACATTGTATATGGAGGTACATGGGAATACATTGCAAAAAATAATAATTCCTGAAAAGAGCTTTATCTATACTCTTGACACAAAATTACAACTGACTAAAATAAATTTATTTGGTTGAATTATTTAATAGCAGCATTGTTCCTTACATGTATATTTTGTAGTTTATAAAATCTGCTCATATATAGGAACATTTTAATTTGAAAAACATTAATAAATAAATATGGCATAGATTGTTGCCTAATAGTTATTTAGCTTCCCTTTTCATTGATAGGCAGAAATTTAATGAAGTCATTACTGAAACAGATAAACACACACACACACCCTTTAGTACTCATTATTACTTTATTCACAATTTTGCCTTGAATTATCACACTAAATAAAGCTAATTTGATGACATGCAAAAGTTAATTGTTACTTCAGTGTAACAACTATATATTAAACATTAATGCAATTTTTGTTGTATAATAAGTCACAGAGATTTTGCATAGGATTCTTGGAGGTAATTGACTGTAAATTTTTTTTCAGATACTATAACCATGAATGTGTTACCACAATTAAGATATGCCTGTATATGGAAAACTTCCAGTGAAGAATACCAACTAATCAACAGAAACTCTTGGGAAGGATTTTTTTTTTTTTTTGGCTTCTGAAGTAAATCCAGATGAATTTGATATTATAGTTTTCTTCATTACCATTTCAAGTGTTTAAAGCCCTATCGAGCCTTTTAAAATTTTGAGATGTATTCCTTCTATGCATAGTTTCTTAAGGTTTTTTTTTTTTTTTTTTTTTTTTTTTTTTTTATCATGAAAGGGTGCTGGATTTTGTCAAATACTTTTTCTGCATCTATTGAGATGATCACGTGTTTGTTTTGTTTTGTTTTGTTTTTTGTTCTTTTTGCATCTGTTTATGTGGAGAACCAGCCAACATCATACTGAATGGAACAAAATTAATAGCCCTCCCCCTAACAACTGGAACAAGACAAGGGTGCCCACTGTCACCACTTCTATTCAACATAGTACTGGAGGTCCTACCCAGAGCAATTAGACAAGAGAAAGAAATAAAGGGTATTCAAATTAGGGAAGAGGAGGTCAAACTATCACTTTTGTGATCTTATACCTAGAATATCCCAAAGACTCTACCAAGAGACTCTTGTAATTGATAAATAAATTCAGTAAAGTCTCAGGTTATAAAATCAATGGACCCAAATCAGTAACATTTCTATATACCAGTAACAGTCAGGCTGAATGTTTAAATTTATTTTAGTCAGTTGTAATTTTGTGTCAGGAGTATAGATGAAGCTCTTTTCAAGAATTATTACTTTTGCAATGTATTCCCATGCATATCCATATACAGTGTCAGCATCGTTTTTGAAGGAGTGTGTCTGGTACTGTTCCTGACATTTTCTTCAGTGCACAGATTTTGCTTTGGAACATAAACACTTTCCACATATGTAGCAAGTGCTGTTGGTGTCTTTCTTTATAACATTTATCATTTTAGTGCACTCCTCCCTTTCTTTCAAATCAAAGACATAATATGCTTCATAATAGATACAAAGAAAATAAAAGACTTAGTGATATAAACTTACCCAGGAGGTGAAATATGTCTACAAGGGGAACTACAAAACACTGAAGAAAGAAATCACAGATGACACAAACAATGGAAAAATATCATACTCATTGATTGGTAGAATTAATATTTTTTAAATAGCCATATTGCTCAAAGTGATTTACAGATTCAATGGAATTCCATAAAATACCAATGTCAAATTTCACAGGTCTAGAAAAATTAATTATATGCTTTGTTTGGAACTAAAAAAGAGCCTGAATAGCCAATGAAACCATAAACAAAAAGAAGAAATCTGGATGCATCACATATCCAGACTTCAAACTATACTGCGAGACTACAGTAACCAAAATAGCATAACATTGACACAAAAATAGAGACATAGACCAATGGAACAGGACAGAGAATTTAGATATAAAACCAGATATAAAATCAGATATAAAACCATCTACCTACAACCAACTGATCCTCAACAAAGCAGATGGCAACATACACTGTGGAGAATAAGCCCTATTCAATAACTGATGGGAAAATTGGATAGCCATACACAGAAGAATTAACAGGACCTCTATCTCTCACCACTCGCAAAAGTTAATTCAAGATGGATAAAAGACATAAACATAAGGCATACACCATAAAAATTCTAAAAGAAAATGTAGAAACAACTCTTCTAGACATTGGCCTAGGCAAAGAATTTATGAATAGGACCCCAAATGGACTTGATTAAATTAAAAAGTTTATGAACATCAAAGGAAATAATAAACAGAGCAAACAGACAACAGACAGAATGGGAGAATATATTCACAAACTATAAATCTGATAAAGGGCTAATATTCAGACTCCACAAAGAACTCAAACAATTCAGCAAGAAGAAAGCAAACAACCCCATTAAAAAGTGGGCAAAAGATGTGCACAGGAGTTTTTCAAAAGAAGATAGACAAATGGCCAACAGACATATGAAAAAATACTCAATGTCACTAATCATCAGGGAAATGCAAATTAAAACCACAATGAAATATCAAGTTACTCCTGTCAGAATGGCTATTATTAAAAAGTTTAAAAACTATAGATGCTGGCATGTATGCAGAGAGAAAGCAATGCTCATTTACTGTTGCTAGGTCTGACAATTAGTACAACATATATGGAAAACAGTATGGAGATACCTCAAAGAACTAAAAGTAGACCTATAATTCAATCCAGTAATCCCACTACTGGATATCTACTTAAAAGAAAAGAAGTTATGTTGTTAGAAACACATCTGCACTCAAATGTCTATTGTAGCACAATTCACAATTGCAAATATCTGGAATTAACTCAAGTGCCTCTCAATTCATGAGTGGATATATCTATGTACATGTGATATATATATATATATATATATATATATATATATATATGTATATATATACCATGGGGCACTACTCAGCCATAAAAAAAGGATGAATTAATGCCTTTTGCAGAAATCTGGAAGGAGACCGTTATACAAGTGATATATTTCAGAAACAGAAAAACAAACACCACATGTACTCTCTAATAATTGAGAGCTGATTGATCAGCACACATGGGCACAAGAGTTGTAAACATTATTAGAAACCAAGAAGGTGGAGTGCATGAGAGGGATAAGGGGTAAAAACTTACCTGTTAAGTACAATGAATACTATTATGGTGATGGGAACACTAGAAGCTCTGACTTAAGCATTTTTCAAAGAATCCATGTAACAAAAACATTTGTACCTCGTTAATATTTTGAAATTTAAAAACATGTAGGCATGGCTATTGTACGAATATAAATATAAATATTTACACTTCTCTGGAATTCAAATTAGTTTCTTCATTTTATTGGAGTAAAATGAAATAGTAGTTGTTTCCATCTAGTAAAGCAGTTTATAACTTTGAATTCTATTATTGAAATCTGCCCATTATCTCATTTGCTTATATCAATTCTTTAAATATTTCTTCACAATGAGTATTTCTCAAACATTATATTTTCTTTTTTCTCTCTTTTTTCTCTTTATTTTGTCTGTATTTTATATAATATATTCACATTATATATTAACTGATATACTCTTAACACAAGGAAACAGGAAAGAAAATATATTGTTAATAAAAAGTTACAGGAGTAAGTAGATAAAACACTACTCTTTTCACAATTCATTCATCTCTACTATCTACACAGCTGTTCACCTATCTAAAAACACCCATGTCTACAAAGAATCACGTTTGCTATATTGTAAGGGAGTTAGCAACCTTATGTTGATATTCATGGTCATCATTTGAATATCATTTTCAATGTCAATATTCTTACTAATAATTGTTTCAACAGCACTTTTGCTATAAAATAGCCTCCATGTGATTTTTTTATTGAGCAAATTACCTTGATTGTTACTATCTATAATCAAGACTTGAATTAGGGATAATTATTTTTAGGCAAATAATACAATTTAAAAATGTCCACAAAGGAAACAACCATTATACTTGTAGATTTTTCTGCCAAAAAAAACAAATAAAACAAACATCCCTTCCATACACATTTTGTGTATTCTGTATTTTCTAATTAAAAAAAAATACTGTTCCAAATTAACTTCAACATTTCTATTAAATATTATAAAAGTGTTATGTCCTTCTTTATTATATACTACATCGTCAATTGTGTACTTTAAAGATTAAGAAATACCATAAATTCCATATGAAACTGGGCATTGCCCTGAATAGGGACATTTTATTCCATAGTGAAAGATATCTGATGTAATAATGAGCCTAATTAATCTCTCCGTGTGCAGTTCAGAGATAGTAGGTTAGATGTTGTTAGAAAGGTACCAAAATCTCTGTTGAAATTGTCTGAACTTGGCAGATGTCATGAAATTAGCAAGGTTTACTGTAAAAGCAAGGTTTACTCCAAAACTTCCACTTCTGAGTCCTTCTCTATCATAACACATCCTCCCCTACTGGTGATTTGTTGCTTTGAGTTTATTTAATGAAAGAAAGGAAAAAGTATCAATAAACTTATTTATATAGAAAAACATGTATTTAATTAATATTAATATTTACATTATAAAATAAAACTATAGGAAACTACAAGAAAGAAGGTATACTGTTAGTTGTGAGTTTACATTATCATGACTGGGATCTTGAATGAATATTGAAGGTGTGGCTTTCCTTTAAAGACAGCTATATTGCTAGGAATTACAAGGAAAAGGCAATATACCTTATTGGTGTGAGTCTCATCTAAAGTTTAAGGTCACTGTTGTATCAATCACTCAGAGAAAAGATGTGTTCTTAAGTCACTGAAAGAATTGTCAATAGGTAGATCGCTTGGAGAGTAAGGGAGACCTGTTGTAGTCTTTTGGCCTTGGCTTAAAGGGTCTAGCACATGATTCAAGAGAGAGAAAATCTCTGAAATAAGAGCAGAGGGAAATGCTGACTTAAAAGGTCTATAGGCCCTTAGAATAATCCATGCCTTTTAATTCAGATTATTTACCTTTGTGCTTCTCTGGGTTTATTCCCCTCTTTGTTTAAGATGTTTTTATTCAACCTAGTTTTGGTTTTAACCCTTCTTTGGCAAATATATGACAGTAAATATATCCTAGATTATTGCAGAGAAAGTCACCTCTCTCTGTTCTGAAGTCCCTGTAAGTAATGGAAGCAATAACCCACTAGTGGGCCCCAGGGAACAGAAAATTTTAGGCACAAAATTGGCATCCTATAGCCCATAGCTGCTGTTATGCAGATATTATTTTATCGGTGACAATATTGAGAAATATGAATTTCATTTAAATTAATAAAGTAATTTCAAGCCTATTGATATGAGAGGACTGATTTTCCTGGCGCTACCCAGTTTCCAATAGATAGCCTTATTTAATTACGACTATTGCAGTTGTAATTGCTGCTGCCATTATCACTCCTATTGCTGTTGTTGCTGCTATTGCTGCTGCTATTGCTACTGCTACTTTTACTTTTTAATACTGTGACTACTCTGAATACCATGGCCTTGTAAATATACAACACACCATGATTTACTAAGGGATTTCAAATACGCTGACAGTTCTATCAGTGTCCATCCTATAGCTTAGCAATAGGTCCATAGGAGGGCCTGGGTGATCCAGCTTCCACAATTCCTCTGACTCTTCCAGGATAGCTTCATACCTAAGGCATGCACTATCTTCAGCATGGGACAAAGTAATTGACTTTTGTAGTTCAGCTGAGCTCATGATAGGCTAACCCTCTTCAGGTCTGGCACCACTGGCAACTGTCAGAATGAGTATCTCTTGAAAAAGCTAGATAGCTCTTTCATTATTCCTTGTGTGCTTTCAGATGAGCTGGCTTGGACTGTAGCTTGTATTTCTCATGGCACATGCTAAAGGCCATAAGAATGAGATGATGCCACTTAATATTCTGATACTTTTCTATCTAGGTTCCAAAAGCTCCATCCTTAGAGTGAATATTTTGTAGACATAAAAGTAATGATTTAAGAAACTTTTTAACTAATTCATAACATGGATTGCAGTCTTCAGAGCTGGGATGAATAAATTCTCATTGTCCCATGGCCAAGAAATTTTCATATTTCCAGATCCTAGTTTTTATATCAATTAGATTTCTTTATGTTGCAAGCAGCAACCCTCCAACCTGAATTAGCTCGTGTGAAAGACAGGATCTGGGGCATCTAAATCAATGCTGCTAGGAGCGAATGGATCTAGACATGTGGTATAACCAGTATGACTTGTCTCAGAATTAGAGCTTTGTTTTTCAGTTGTGCTGGCTTTATTCTTTTCTCTAGCTGACTAGAGAATCTACGTGTATACAGTGGCAAGGATGACCATGAACAACTTCTGCATCACATCTCCAGTTATATCACTGACATGAAAATGGCACCCTAACTGGCTCAAACCCATCTTGGGCACGTGCACAAATCTATTTGATCATATGCATGTTATGATCACATGCATGTAACCATAGTCCAGGTTAAGACAGAGAACACCAGCACTCCCAAAAGCTAGTATCTTTATCTTCCTCTCCAAAAGGAAAAACTATACTGATTTCTACAAGACAGTTTTGCTTTTCTTGGTACTTCTCATATATGAATTAATACAGCATGGATTATTTTGACCGTAGTTTATTTCATTCATATTTTGTTATTTTAATATATATTTATGTCATGTGATATAGTAGTACATTCTGTTTTATTGCTGTATATTTCACTGTATTATATATACATATATATATGTTTTGTATACCCATTCAACTGGTTGTATACTTTATTGTTGTTTCTAGTTTTTGCCTAGTTTGAATAATACTGTTATGAACAATTCTATAAATACTTTTTCATATTCATATGTACACACCTCTCTTTGCAACTACTACGTCATAGAGTAAATATGTATTTAGGTTTTAGTGAACTCTGTCAAAATGTTTTCTAAAGTGGTTATAATAATTTAAATATGGCATACCGCCCCATCAGTGTATGAGAGTTTCAATTACTTGAAATCATAGCTCAAATTTCATATTGACACTATTAAAAATGTTTAGCTAATCCAGTCTTAGTGTGGTGATATTGAATTGCAGTTTTAACCTGCATTATATTAATGCAGGTTAATATTAATGCAGGTTAATGACAAATTGTTGAGACCCTTTTCATATTTTTATTCTCTATTAGCATACTCATTTTGTGAAATTCTTATTCAAGTCTTGGATATTCTTTAATTGATTTTCATTCTTTTTATGATTGATTTATAGGAGACATTTATGTGTTCTAAATACAAAACTTTTGTTGGTTATTTTTATATCAACACAATTTATTGACACATTTGAGAGTGATAAGAGGTTTTATTTATAATTACACTGAGACAATTGGTAAAACTCAGATCTAATCAAACAAAACTAGAAAGTATGGGGATCCTTGTTATATGTATAGCAAATACATTTTTCTCTCATGAAGGTGTCTCTTAAAGAACAAAAGCTCTTAAATTAAATATAGTTCAATATTACTTTTTTGTATTATTTTCTTTAAATGAAGTCTATTTTAAAACTCTTTATTCTTTTGGTCTATTTTTCTACCCATCCAAATTGTCCTAATTACTGTAGCTCTATAATAGATTGTGAAATCCAGTACTGTAGTCCCTTCAATGTTTTCTTCTTTTGAAGATTGGCTATTTTTGGCCTTTTGCATGTTCCTATATTTTTAGATTTAGCTTGTTGACTTCCATAACAAAACTGTTGGGATTTTTATTGATTTTACATATTTATTTTAGAGACACTTCTAATCAATAAGCATGGTATAAACTCCATTTTTTAAAAACTTTTTAAATTTTCTCTCAGCAATGTTTTCCAATTTTCTGTATATATTTCTTGCACAACTTTCATTTGATTTATATTTAGGCCTTTGACTATGTTTACATAATGTTACTTTTAGAATTTTAAGTTCTTTTAAATTTTCTACATATATTTCATTTATGAATAAAGTTTTATCTCTTTCAAATCTTTTCACATTTTATTTCTTCTTATTATTCTATTAATATATATAGTACAAGTTTGATTACAAATAGTAATATTTTTCTCATTCTTATTTTCAGGGAGAAAGTTCTTAATATTTAATTTTTGAGAGTGATGTTTCCTATAGGTTTTCCTGAAGATACATTTCATAAGTTTAAAGAAGTCAATTCTATTTCTAGTTAGCTAAGAATTTTTTTTAAGACTGAATTTTATCAATTGCTTTTTATATATTTATTTAGATGGTCCCATTTTTCTCAATAATAATCTTATTGTGATAAGATTGATAATTAAGGATATATTTGTCTATGATAGTGATAATTAAGGATATATTTGTCAATTTTTAAATTAACTTTTCATTATCAGAAAAAATCCAAAGTGGCCTTTTATTTTCTCCTATTTACATATTGCTGGATTTATTTTCTTCATACATTATTAGGATTGTTGCATCCATGACTATGAGTGAGATTTTCTTGCAATTTTATTTTTATAGTAGGGCTTGGTGTTGTTATCAGTGTCACACAAGCCTTATAACAAAAAGTGTTGGACAAGGTTTCCTTGTTTTGATTGTTTTGCTAAAGAGAACCCAAGCATGCAACAATTAAAGCAGTAAAACCATATTTCATCCTGGAAGTATTGCAATAGGGGAGAAGAGACCTCAGTATAGGACTGGGCTCAATAGTAGATATAGCAAAGGCAAGTGGGGATTCATAGCCAAAGAGTGGGATAGGGGGTCAGTGGATGGGAGATTATTAAGAGAAGACATTAAAGATAGGGGGAATTCTTGCTAAACTGACCTAATAGGATTCTTGCTGAAGGCAGCCCATGGAGATCAGATATCCAGGGTAGGGGATGAGCAACTCGATCAGATATCTAGAATGATTTGGTATCATGAGTGGGTGATTTTCTCTAAATTGACTTAGCAGGATTCTTACTAAAACTGGATTACGCATGTCCAACAAGAGTGGGGGTCAAGGTTGAGATGTAGTAGCAAAAACAGCTCAGAGGGCCCTGAATAAAATTTGTTTAAGGAGAGAGTCTTTGTCAGTTCTGCAGAAATAATTCGGATAATATCTTTGTTATTATTATCCACCAGTTGTTACCTGCACCCCCAGCCCTGGAATATTCTTTCTGGGAAGGTTTAAATTAGGAATTTAATTTTTAATTAAATTTAATTGTACGAATTAGATTTTCCCTTTTTTTCTTATTTAAGATGTGGGAAGTTGTGCTAACAATTGTTTTCATTTCATCTAAATTGTTCAATTTGTTGAACAAATTTGAATACACAAAATGTTGATGTATTCATCTGGCACTTTTTATTCCTAGTTAATTTTTCTTAAATGCTGGTCTTTGGTTTGAAAATGCTACAGAGCTATTTGGAGCTCTGGTTGAGGTGATCTTCATCTATAGAGGATTTATTTAAGGGCTAGCAAGCAATTAGGGTAGGACAAAATCATCGCATCTAGCTAGATATGGTACTGAATTCAATGTTGATCTTCAGTTTTTGTAAGATTTTGCTTATATGTTTACCCTTAGATCTTGCTGGGAACTTCCTAAGGTCCCACTGGAAAGAATGGAGTAATTACCCGGGCCCTGTTCTTTGGTGGGATTTGAATTCCCTAGATGCGCAAATGCTATGCTATCTTCTCGACTTCTCAGTGCTCCTTTAGGAAGCAGTAAATATTTCAAATAGGAAAACAGCACCGTTATATTAAACTGACATCTCTGGGTTCTCCTTCCCTCCAGAATCTTAGTCCACAAATAGTCACTGCTTTGGCAGCACCCCGATTTATTAAAATACACCAGAATGACATTGTCACTGTATTTTAACTATTCAGAAACTGTGCAGAAAAGACTGCCAGTTAGGATACAGAGATAAAGAAGTTTAAGTAAATTCCAAATACGGATGGATGATATATTCTTTTGGTTTTATTTTTATTTATTTATTTACTTTTTTGTCTATATTGTTGTGCTTAGGTTTAACATTTCCTTCCAGATCGAAAAGAAGAAAAAGGTCAATAGTAAGAAATTGATTTTTAAGTCTGTTAGAGGGTATAAATAATCAGATTTTACTAATCAGATTGTCATTTAATTTTAAAGAGTGTCTATATTTATATAACTTTAAGAGTAACAAAAGACATTTTTGTTGGTGTGGTTATTCAGCTATTCATAATTCAAAATGTTGTCCAATAGAGCTGGTGAAGAGCTTTAATTAAATGCAAGATATAATTTCCAGTGAAAAGGTCAATTGTGGGTTAAGGAAAAATGACATTATAGGTCAGCCTTTTAAATTTGATGGTATTTTAGGCAACATAAATAAGAATTGAGCCTTCCCAAGTTAAGAGATATCTAATATTAAACATTCTTAAGAAAATGAAAGAGGGCACTTATGGAAAAAAAATAAATTATAACATAGAAAATACAGTTTCGTCACTGGCATCTGGAGAATGTTTAAAATCTCAGCTCACTTACTAGCAAATGTTGGGCAAGCTACTTAACCTCTTCAAATCTGAATTTACTAATCTTTGAAACACATCTAATAATACTGACTTCAAGTTACTCTTGTGAATATTAGATGTGATCATATATGATAGCAGCATGTACAGACCCAGACATATATTAGGGACATGACAATTGTTTATTCAGCATAACATAGTGTACACAATAAGATTATACATATTATTAAAATTAAAATTAGAATTAGAAAATATTTAAAATATTATTAAAATTATAAACCAAACCAATAGAAATTTTTACATAATTCAAGTGGTTTCCATAGTCTGTTACTTATATCTGCCTAGTTACTGTTCTCTTTTCTTTCCTTCTTCTTCTTTTTCCTTCTTTTCTTCTTTCTCTTCTTGTTTCTTCTCCTGTTTCTTCTTGTCCTTCACCATTCCTCCCTCACTCTTTCTCTCCTCCTCCCTCTTATCTAAATTATGTATTTTCATTTTCTTTTTTCTCATATTGTAGAAAAATATTTGTAAGATATCAAAAATATTATATAAAATATGAGTAGAATAATTGGAATCCTTCAGAATAATATAGAAAATCCCAAGCTTAATGATATTTCATAATACTGTATACATTTATTACTAGGCTTCATTTTCTCTTTAATTATTGTCACTGAATAGCTTAGTAAGTTTAGTCTCCTTCCTTATTTTTACAAATTGCCATGCAACTACTGACATAGGCAAAAGGTGTCATGTTGGTGGGTTTGGACCCCTTTCACAGTTTTAGGAAGGAAACGTAGCTAAAAAGTCTGTGTGGGTTAATATATAGCTTGGACACTCATGTAACTTTGGGTAAGTCAGTTAAAACTTTCTGTAAAAATCTCTTCATTTTCCTCATCCTTAAAATGGGAATAATAATTTCCACCCATGTCCTAAGATTGTTTGGATATTATATATGCCCATCATATATAATACTTATTGTAGCATATAGAACACAATATGTACTTGATAAATGTTAGATGTAGTTATTGGATAAGATATTAAAACACCTAATAAAATTTTCATGGATATAATAATGTAACCCTGGAAAGGAAAGTTATCAGTGTCCATGAGACAAGTAATGAATTAAACATATTTAGAAATGGATTAAGAGGTAATGATATAACTTAAGCTGGGATCCCAGGGAAACAGATTCTGGCCCAGAAGTCAGGACATAAGACTCTTTTTTGGGAGGGAGGGGTTGGCTCTTAAGAACAACATCTGTAGTGGCACATGGAGGAAGGATTGGAGAGAGGAAGAGTTAAACTCCATTGTATTTCCAAAAGAAAGTTCTGCCAATAGTACAGGGTACTTTAGAGCTAAGAGTGCCCTACAGAGATGGTTCCAATTGAGATAAAGGGGTCAGGCTTTTTTACTCCATATGGACCATTATTGATGTTGAGCCACACCTAGGGAAGGGCCATTGCCTAGGGCAGCAAAGTTCTGTTTAGTGAAGGGCAGTTACCAGATAGAGACTCAGTTAACTGAGGTCAATCAACAGCCATCCAGCTTCCAGTAGTTGTTCAAATGAATGCTTTGATCCAAATAGGGGCACTGTGACCACCCCCCCTCTCTTTCTCTCAGTATATCTATATCTCTATCTACACACATACACATACACATACACACACGCATATACATGCATATGTATATATACATTGTGTATAAATTTTACCAAGGAACATTCTGAGTATGCTTTGTAAATATGTTTGAACTTATGATGATGATAAACCTTTAATTTAGTGAATTTTGTATCTAAGTTTATTTTCACAGTAGTACAAATGAGAATATAAACTAAAAATATCCTTGCAAGATAGGCAAACATCATGTTTTTAATACTGAATGCATAAATTTATAAAGCATATCAATTCTTACAGACACTAGAGAAAATTATTCTATTGGCAGCACAGAGAGCCAGCCATTCTGAAGTCTCCAGCGATATCAGACATTCAGACAGATTTTAACAAAAACTCATACTTCTACAAACTATTTGACCTGGTCTTTGAGAAAGCTTTGCTTATCTGACAGTTTGAAATTCACATGTATTCAAATATACATCAAGATCATGATAAACATTTTTTTCTGAAGACAAAGAATGGTAAAAAATAAATTCAGATAGTGAAATTCATCTCAAGACATTGAATAAAGAAACTCATAAACGATTACATCTTATTTTTCTCAAAAGAATAAGTGATTTGAGAGACAAAGCAATACCCAAGTGTGCTTATTACTTTATAAAGTACGCATTTTATATATTTTCAAAATAATCTGACTTTTTAAGAAGAGTCTTCTAGTGTTCATTGGAAACACAAAGTTGCTGGAATTCTTAGATATGCAAAGCACAGGTGATTTAGAAGTTCTTTATCTCATAGCCTTCTTGTACAGAATGAGCCCTTTATCATTTGGAGATATTTCACCTGTGGTGCATCCCAGGTTGTTTCCTTAAAGAGTATAAAAAAAATTTCCCAGAACAGTATTTCTAATGAGGATGAGATATCCATTGAAACAAAAACTGCAAAAAACACGTGACATATTAACAATATATCTATCATTACAGTAAATAAATTGGATCACTCATAGGTAGGTCCAGAAAAGAATACTATTAAAAATTCATCTTTGTAGGGTTGGTTTGGTGAATATTTTGTAATTATTTCCATCTTGTTTTCAAGATTCTCATTCCTTAACATAGATTGATCTCTCTCTTTTTTATTTCTGCATGAGAAATTAAGACCACAGTTAGGTACAGAATGAGAAAAAGAGAAGGAGTAAAGGAGAAGGGGGGGGGAAGAAGGAGAGAGTAAGAAAAAACACAACTGAGATATAATGCCCAAGTAGCTAATTAAGGCTAAAACTTTGTCAATATGTGTATGCATTTAAAATCTCAAGTTAGTAGATATGCATTCACAACCTATTCCATTACTTATTAGGTGTCTTGGACAATTTATTAATATCATTCACTTTTCTTTAGGTAAATAGGAATAATAAATTTTATTTGATTATGTGAACATTATTTAAACACAAATGTGTTATTCCATGTAAAGTCCTTTTCCCAAGAGTGGCCTTATAAATATATGTATTCGAAATTATTATTAATATTATTAACATAAGTATATAGTTATGTATTTTCAAGAGTGATAGTCTCATACTAAGGACTGGATAAGAAAAATATTATTTTTAATCCAATTACTGAATTGAAGCAAAGCAATATAACCAAAGGAGAATAGGCAATCCTGAGTTTGTTTACAGAATTTTGTTTCTAAGCCCATCTATCTAGCTACATGAGATCTGTCCTCCTTTTGGGGGCCTGTAGCTTAAGATAGCAAGTGCTGTATTCAGCAATCCCCTGGATTCAGAAATGCACCTAATGTTCTATATATGTTGCAAATCTATCTAGAAAAAACTTTTACCTTTATTGTGTTTTATGCTTCATTCTTACATCTTAACCACATAGGCTACATTAATTTAATTAAGGTTATAATTCAATTAAAGTTATTTAATATAATAAACACTAAAGTTTGACTAAGCCCATTCATTTCAGTAAGTTTAGCACACAATTTACCCAGCCTTGGGCACTCTGATAAACTCTGGGGATTTGATTATGGAGGAAATACCAAATCTGTTTTAACACAGAAATTAATGGTCAAGTCACAAGTGTTTGAAGTGGTATTGGGGCAATGATGTACTTAGATGAGTATGTTAATAGAGATACTCACAAGAATTAGAAAGAGCACAAAGGGGAGAACACATAATTCACAGAGCGGATGAAGACACTAAGATAGAGAAAAGTCCAAGGACCAGATGACAATTTAATTAAAAATTAAAAGGAATTAAGACCCATTTATCAGATGAGAATGAATGCATATTCTTGATTTTCTTTTATAATTAGAAAAATAGATATGAAAATGGTATTGTTTCCATGAAATAAACTTATGTTTATGTTTAAATCATATTTTTGAGCTTTTAAAAGTTTTTTTTTTTAGTTTTAAGCTTCACTTAAATATGTCATTACTAATAAAATATAAAATGACATTAACTGAAAGAGGCATATACAAAATACTCCTCCCCGTATAAATCCTTTCTGCTTCCAAGGCTGCAAATTATGTTAAAGCTTGCAGATTCAATTCGGCTCTAAACTACAGAGATAAGCAAATCACTCTTTAAAAGTATAGAGACATACAGAAGTCAGAATACAAATCTTTAAAATGACAATGCTCCTTCATGTTCAAAACAAACTGCAATATCTTTCAATCATTCAAAAGTCCTTAGTACCACATCTACAATAAAAAACGTTTTAAGCCAAATATATATCATAAATCTTTTTAGCCATTACATTTCAGAACATTTGTTAATTACTTGTTTAAGAAACATTTCATAAGCACCTTCCCTTTCTAAGTATTATTACATACTAGGGAGATACAAGATGAATAAGACTTAGTCCTTTTTCTCATGGAGCTTGAAATCTAGCTGGTTTAATATATAAGCAAGAATATAAGTACTGTGTCATTCATTTATTTATTATTTCATCCATTTATTTATTCAATACAATTTTATTGAGATTCCACCATATGTCAGACACTGTGTTGGGTTTAGATTTGTAACATAAATCATATATTGTCCTTTTATAGACTTTTCCATCTACAGAAAGGGTTAGGAGCAAAATTCCAATCAAGTTATTGTGTGTGTGAGTTTTATATAATATATGTAATTATATATTATAATGTATATGTTACATATGCATATGTTTTAGATATATGATACAGACATGTATATAATTAGGTGCTATGAAGAACAATCAGTTAAAATGGAGGCTTACAATGTATTATGACATTTCAAATATTAATTATGCCTGTGGAGGTTCAGGAAGGCTTCACAGCAATCAAATGTAAAATGGTTTTTCTTAGCTTCAAAGAATTGGTTAATATTTTTCTTAGATCAAATCCAAATGGAAAGAATTACCATAAAAAAATATTTGAAGGAACATGTTGTGAAGTGGTCATAAATGTATCATGAATAGAATCTGGAGACTGATTAGATCTGTGGTATGAAAAAGAAAAGCCTCAGTTAGTTTCAAGTGACTTAAAGGTTTCTATAGGAGGGGTCATAAAGATCAGTGTTGAAAATCAGAGTCTGTGGAGTCAGGTTCTCTGTCACTATTTATGCTTGAGCCTTTGGCAAGTAACTTAAATTTTCTAAGCATCATCATCTGAAAAATGATGAATGTTGAAAATAATAGCTAGTACTTACTGTGTTTACTATGTACCAGGCATTCTATTCATTTCTGTTTCAATTTAATTTTCACTTAATCATTAAAAAAACTTTAGAAAATATTTTCTTCCCCTATTTACATGTGAGAAAACTAGTGCATAAAAAGTTTAGGAACTTGCCCAAAGTCATACAAGTTAATAAGATTTTAGGTCAATTACCCTCAGTTTTGCTACTAAATGTAACAATTTTAGAAGAGAAGCAAAAAGCTTATATAAAAAATCTTACCAAGTTACTTATCAGCACAGCTAAAAAGGGAATCCTAGTTTGTTAATATTTTATGGCAATTATTTAATATATGACAGTTTGCTAAGAAATATCTTCATGAGATAATTACATGAATTGAAGCCAAAATGGAAAAGAAAGAAAATCATTTAATGAAGTTTGAAAATAGAAAGTTGTTTTAAAATGAAAAAAAAAATACCTATAGAAAAATAATGGGAGAGATATTTATGAAATTAAACGATGAATATTTTCTACAAGGCAATATACTCTAATGGAAAGTTTTGTTTGTGACATTAGGGTTTACTTTTGCTGTTGTTGTACAATCCATGGGTTTTGACAAACATATAACAACATGTGTCCACTGCTATAGTATCATATGGAGTGTTTTCACTGTTCTAAAAATTTTTTGTGCTCTGCCTATTCATCCCATCATCCCCTTAACTCCTAGCAATTCAAGTACATAAAGGAATAATTAATGAACTGATGAGCAAACTCATCAGAAAGGGACCCAATAGATTGAGGAAAAAATCTTTTAACATTTTTATAGCAGAAAAGAGCTTATGTAATCTGATAGTGTGAAAATACTATAAAACATCACATTTCATAGCAAAAGTTTTTCACTTATATCACGAGTAAAGCCAGAATGTCAACTTTAGCAAATCTATTAGACATTGAATTGGAGGCCTCATCTAGTTCAATAACACCAGGATGCATAAAGAAAACAGAAAATGTGGTAAGAAACAATAAAATTATAATATTCACAAATACCCTAATTATGTAAATAGAAAAATTAGAAATTTTCTGAATAAATTTATGTCAGTGCCCCTAACATACATATACAAGAATGTTCTTTTACAAACAAAGAGAAGTTTGAAATAAAAATCAAAAGGGAAAAAACTTAGGATAGAAAGTAATCACACCTATCAATATATCTAATTAAAAGATATGTGAGACTTGCACAAATAACATATAACACATATTACCAAGTGGAATTATTTTAAAAGCTTATAAAATTAGAAGTTTTTACCATGTCCGTGGATTGGAGCCTTAACAGTAAATATATAATCTCTCCCCAAATTCTTCTATATATTAATATGTATTATAAACATAGTTGATGTTGTAAATGGTTTTTTTAAAGAATTTGACAAGCTACTTCTAAAATTTATTTTAAATATTAATGGACCAAGATTAGCAAATAAATATTTTAAAAGCTAGAGAACTGAAACTACATGATAAAATTTCTTATAAAGCTACAAAGTAAGATGTTATGATATTGGCAAGAATAGAAAACAAAATCAATGAAACAGAATGGTGTATCTAGAAACAGACCTACAAACAATCAGACCTATAGATATATAAACACTTGATAGGGAACAAAGGTAGCTCTGTAAAGCAAAGGAAAAGAACAATGTTTATAATAATTGATTCTGAGTCAACTACATGTTTACATAGAAAAAAACATATACCTTAACCTCTATTCTTCCCAAATATCAAGTCCAGGTGGTTGCAGAACTAATATGAAATGAAGAACAACAGATTTCCCAAGTGATGACACTATGCCTCTTCTTGTGACATTGTGATAGGCAGATAATCTAAAAACAAATTACAAAATACGTCAATTAAGAGAGAAGAGATTGATATCTCTGTCTTTATTAAAGTTTACAACTTCTGTTCTTCAAAAGAGATCTAACAGTCAAGTCACAATGTAATGAAAAGTATTTATATCACAAATTATAAAATGCTTGGTAACTAATAAATCAAGCCTATTTTTATAAACTTAGCCATCATTTAGAGACTCTCCTTTGTGAAGTGTTGTTTCAAAGTTTTATTTATCCCATTATTTAAGTTGTTTGTTATATGTTGAGTATTCTAATATTTGTAAATAATATGTAGTTTGAGCATACAATTACTCATCCAAAGTAGGATGTGTTTAAGAAATGTAAATCTATTAGCATGAAACAAAAAGTCTATGGGACCACAATTATGTTGGGCAAATGGGGACGTAGGTTTAGCCATGTGATATGTACTGTGCAAACATTGAGAAAACACGAAAGATCCAACAAAATGTGAAATCACAAAAAGACTGATGATACTAAGTACTATTGTTAAAAAGGTGAATTCATGAAAATCACATACAAAATTAGGATGAAAGCAGGCTGGTACAACCACTTTGAAAACTGGCAGTAGAATTTGTGAACCAGAAGATGTGCACAGATGTGTATATATATATATATATATATATATATATATATATGTATCAACGCTAGTACACTATATATATGTTAGAGTACTAGCCCAAAACTTGTGCATCAATGTTAGAATAAAAAAAGTATGTTAAGTCTATACAATGTCATACGATGCAGCATTATATTATAAACCAACAATGGATTATTGACTAGAGTAACGTGATAGAGAGCCCTTCCATTTTATTGTTTCCCTATTTTGTTTAACTTTGGCTTTAAAAAAATTAAAAAACAAAGCTACTACTATATACTAGGCACCCTGTTGTCTTTTTATCTAGAATTTTCACATTTAATCATTAATATAAATCTGGTAAATATGTATCACTAACGTTCTTGTACAAATGAGAAAACTGAGGATCGTAGAAGTTAATGCCTAATGTTACATAGCTAGAAAGAGTCATCTAGGACTGACATATAGTCTGGTTTACTTGAATAACTTTGATGTAATACCACACAGACTTACATGATAAAACAAAGGATAAAAATATTCTCAGTGGCTTTCATGAATCTTCTTTCACTTTTCTGAACTATAGTACTCCATGCCTGTTTTGAATTAACACTCTCAATTCAAATTTTGAGTATCCTGTCCACTTGTCAAAATGGACATAAAAATAGTTTACAAATTTTATGTATATTTTAGTTTATAAGATAATTGTGTATTTAGAAATAGAATTATTGCATCAATTAATAAATTACTTTTTGCAAAGCTATGGAAACAACCCAAGTGCCCATCAATTCATGAGTGGATTAATAAAATGTGGTATATGTATACCATGGAATACTGCTCAGCTTTAAGAAACAATGGTGATATAGCACCTCTTGTATATTCCTGGATATAGCTGGAACCAATTCTACTAAGTGAAGTATCTCAAGAATGGAAAAACCAGCACCACATGTACTCACCAGCAAATTGGTATTAATGGATTAACACTTAAGTGAACATATAGGAAAAACATTTATCGGGTGTCGGGAGGGTGGGAGGGGGGAGGAGGGGAGGGGTACATACGATCACAATGAGTAAGATGTGCAACGTTTGGAGGATGGACACGTTTGAAGCTCTTACTCAAGGGGGAGGGGGGCATGGGCAATATAAGTAAACTTAACACTTGTACCCCCATAATATGCTAAAATAAAAAAATAATAAAATAAATAAATAAATAAATTACATTTGTTATTCATGCTTTTTCTGGTTACATTTATTGTGGTTTTATTCAATTAGAATTGAGCCAATTTGAAACTGGTCTATTTCTGGTTCATCTGCATTCCAAGCTTGTGATGGGAAAGCTTAGAGATCTAATGGTGTTCAACAGGACTCTCACTGGTGGGTCCTGAATTCCAATGTTGGATCCTAAAACTTGTGAGACTGGCTAAAACTCTCTCTAACGTTGTGGTTTCTCAGTTGCCACTGGTACTCATCTTTTTCCCTCTCACGTGCACTGCTATATTGGTAAAAGGGGAAAAACATATCAGGCTTATGTCTCTGAGCTTGCATTCTTTCCTCCATCTTGAATCTTCAAGTTCTGGCTTCTATGGTACTTTTCTGATGACAAAACAAGTTCACTTTAATATGTTTTGTCAAATTTCCTAGACCTCAACCCAACCTCAAAGAAAGTAAGTATGCCTTGAGTTAGTGTGACATCACCTGAAGCTGTTCTACTATTACCAATACACTGGTATTTTTTATAAACTCAAATAGAAAACAACAACAATATAACAGGAGAATAGATTAATTATTCAGGAAGTATATTAACCTGGTTACCAAAAAACAACAATAAGAAAAAGAAAATATGGAATTTTTAAGATGAAAAAAGATTATGAAACGTTGTCTAGAGAGAAAGCCTCATAATTTAATTACTGACTTATTTTTTCAAATATTAAAACCTTAAGAAATTATGTTATGCTCACATATGAACTGTTTCTTTTAATGAGAACTAAAAAATGTTTTACACATTGGCATCATTAATGCACAATGATACCCCATTTCCCATTATTTGATAGAGTAGTACCTATTGAGGAGAACAATTAAACTAATATGATTTTGTCTTTAGATCAGCTTCAAGTTTACAAAAAATCCATTTTATCCTTAGATATATGTTGCTTTTTTTAGCTACATTTCAAGACAGCACAATAAAATCTGGAAAGAAAAAAAAACCTAATATATGCATTTTTGCAGGCAATGTAGTCCTAGTGAAAATTGCTTTAGCCAGAGGAAATATTGCAGAATTAAAAAGATAGAAACATAGGATCCATGCTGTCTTTTGAGTGGATATTTCCACTCAAACATGTTTATGAAAAACAACTATCACAGTTTTTGACTGGGGTTAGCTGTGAGTGAGGGAACCAGGTGGGGAGAGATTAGGAAAAGCTCAGATATGTTTATTACCTTTATTTTCAGAAGCACTTATAATAAATTGCACAACAATTTCCTAATAAAGGGAGGTATTTACTTTCAATTGTTAAAAAAGTTACTCTTGTGAAAATTAAGAACAGACATATATTTACAGTTTTGAGTCATCACTCTGTGACATTCGTAGTGCTAAGCACCTTAAATTTCATATCCCATTCAGTTCTCTTTAAGCCATGAGATGTAGTTAGTATATTAACCCCATATTACAGAAAAGAAAACTGAGACTTAGAAAACATCAGCGTGATTTCCAGGTTTTCAAAGATAGTCAAATGTGGACACAAGCCAGGGTTTAGAAGTAAATCTTCTTTTTCTCTAAAATCTATGCTTCTCATAGAAGCATTATTTTACCTTTTTAAACCATATTATTCCATAAAATAGGTTAAAAATAAGAAAACCAATAAGTACCTTATCGATTTTAAAGGCTTACTTCTATTACTATAAAGTACAAATGACTTTGGTTGATAAAATGAAAGAATAACTTACTTGTGTGAAACCAACACCCTGTAATAAGAGGAGTTCACAGAGGATCATAGTTCCAGGCTATTCCATTGGAGGGAGTTTGATTTATTCAAATCCTGCTATAATTGTTTCAAACATTAAATGAAAATGGAATCATCTATTATCATATAGAAGGATTAAGTTCTAAATTGGATTTCTGAGTTTAAGATGAAAAAAGTAAGCTAACCTCCAAAATGGCTTAAAATTGAACTTTATCTTTTGGTATGGAACAATAGCTTTAAGAGATTTAGAGCAAGAATGAGCCCTATAAAAAAAAATCTTTTAAAGCAATAATACAAATGACGGTTTTATAAGCAAATTAGGCCAAATATTCTATTTTGCCCTTTGACCCAGTACTACTATGAACTATGATACATTGCATAATTTTTCACTAAAACTCTCCTTTTCCACATGTTAATTCCTTGTAGGTTAAATACAGAGTCTTAGGATAAATGCTAAAATTACGCATGCATACACACACACATACACACAAACACACCAGCATAATATGATTAGTTTACTTTCCTAATTTAGAAAAATAGTAATAAAAATGTTTTTAAAGTGTGTATTTCTACCAATTAGAAAAACAGGAAGAAAATTTATTTCTCTAGGGGTAATATCTGAATGGCTTTGCTTTCCCAGTGAGAGGAAAGGCCTTTATAGAGTTTTTGCTTTTGGCATTCATTTAGCAATGCTACTAGACATATAGAAAGAAGTTTAAGAAAAATCCACAGGGAGGGGGTCCTTCTTTGTCTCTATCTATAAGATATGGGAAAAGATCAGTGAATCTTGACAGAAGGCAGTTCCACAGCCCTCAGCCACAGGTGCATGTGACATTGGTTAAGACATTTTTGGTTGTCAATAAGCCTGAGAGGATGTTACAGAATCTAGTGGGTAAAGACCAGGGAGGCTGTTAAACATCCTACGATGCATAGGATAGTCCCGTACAACAAAGAACTGTCCACATGAACCTATAAATTGTTTGCCTCTAGGGTTTATACTGACCAATATTTGTGGATTCTGATTTTTATTTCAGGGTTCCAAAATAGGCAGAATACAGTTGATGTAGAGTCAATACCTCCACATTTCAGAGCATATGCATAAGCCAAATGCTTTTTACTTTGGTAGGAAAATAAAAGTACCACCCTCTCCTGACGTATGTTTGCATTAAGAAGGGAAGCACTAACTTTTTAATTTATATTTCAGTCTATTTCATGAGTAGGGAAGAATTTTTATAAATTAAACCAATCAATTCCCAGATTAAAATGTCTGAGGTATATACAATATATTATCAAAATATCTAAGTATAAGAATCACCTGGTACATTTTGGGAAAATACAGGTGTCCAAATCATACACTAGATATTCTTTGATTTATTAAATGTAGTTAGCACCAAGAAATTTGTATTTTAACAAGAATCCCACGATTCTGATGTAGTCTATTCACTGGAGATCTGCTTAAGGAAATGGAATGAAATCCCATTGGAAACAACAGCTCTAGTTGCATATTAAACAGCAATTTATAAGTTTGTACCTGAACATCTTTGATAAAATAATTCAATGTAAATGGAGAAGTATGATACATGGCTTGAAAAGTACAGCAAAAATATGTTAAAATGAATTTTGTGGCTATAGATCAATATTTATGCAAATACTGTCACCTCAAGCATTTCAAAACTCAGTCTTATATTTAACATATAGTGATGCACCAAAAGAACAAATGAAAGCATGGTAAATATATACAATTGAGTGTGTAATATATACACATATATATGTGTGTGTAAATATGTATCTTTTTTTGCATCAAGACAGGAAGATCAACTAGTGATGAGGAAGACAGATTTCTGGTAAATGTGATAGAAGAGTACATTAGTAGGGAAAAAATGAGAAATGGAAACATGTATAGACATAGAGCTATGGTTTCAATTGTTGCCCATTTTTTTACTCAAGTTTAAATTCTTTGATTAAAGTCTTACTTTGAAATATTTGATATTATTTACATAGACTCAGAAGAGAGAAGACTACTCCCCAACACAATGGGAGACAAAAGGATGAGTGAATGTCCATGGAGACAGGGCCTGTTTGGAAAATTAACTAAAAGAATTGAAAGAGAAAGGTGAAAGCACGAGCAAAAAAATAAAGACCCTAAAAAATGTGCCAGAATATGGTTCTCTGTATTTTTCACGCCCTTTCCCTAGCTCCATACTCACTTCTGGTTAGGATGGGTCTTTCAATATAATGTGTCCAAGATCTAAGCTACATTATGAGAGAGATTTACTATTAGCAAAAATAATTTTGCTTTGTAAATAATCTACTACACAGAATGCAAAAATCTAAAAAATATGTGAGTTTAGAAAAGACAAAATCCAGTGTGGTTTGATTTCCTTCTGTATCAAGATGGAGAAACTGGGACTGCTTTTTCCTCCTACTTAAAACAGCCCAAAGAGCAGACAAACTATAATAAACATGATTTTCAAGATCCTGGACATCAGGCAACTAAGGACGGTGGTCCTGGAAAGACAAGAAATACATGAAGTGAATCAATAATTGCCCAGGCCGCTGCCTGGAAAGAACATGCAGGATTAGGTGCAGAGACAGGAAAGTGAGACAGAACTTGACAAATTCCCTCAGTTGAGAAAAAAGAGCTAATAATCTGGGGTGGTGGTGGTGGGGTTTCCAAGGGACAAGGTCAAAGTTTTAGAGTTCGAAGGACAGGTGAGCTCTCAGCATGGTATTCTTATTGCTTATTTGCTTGTCCTTTTTCAAACTATACCGCACTATCTCTTCTTTCTTACAAACCCAATACTCCTCTCCTGCTCATATTTAGATGTTGAATACTAACTATTCTTTCAATTGTCAAATATGTCAAACCACCTTCACTTATGCACACTTACCATGCGGTCCTCCTATTTTTATTTATTTATTTATTTTTTGATTTGGTAACTGTTACCCTACCTATACTCCTCTCTAAGGACAAGGATTCACTTTTGTTCTGGATCCCATTCCTCCTTGCTAAACAGAGATATCAATTACTATGTGTTATCCTTCCTATTGTAGCATGACCAGTGTTTTCTTCTCTACTAGATTATTCTCTTCATTACAAAAACATAATATCTCATACATTTGAAAAGTTCCTACAATGTCTCATTCCCCTGTACAATCCTAGTTTCCTCATTTTTATAGTAAAATTCCAAAATTCCAAAATTTTGCTCCTTTTGATGCATCTTTCACATAGTCATTTTTTTTTCCATTTCTTTTTGGTCTATTTTAATCCTCTGAAACTAATTGTCACATTCACAAGAATTTCCCTAGCTTTAAAAATGCAATAGTCAATTATTAAACTCTTACTCTAACTCAGCATTGTTCACACAAGTTACCTTTTACTTTAATTTAAAACACTTCCTCCTTGAATTTGGAGATACTATACTGCCTAGGTTTCTTCCTACTTTACTAAATTTGTCTCCCCATTTTCATTTAGACTCTTCAATTCCTAAATATAGATATTAAAATGCCTCAGATGGCGGCCCTCCTCATCTTTTTTTCTTTGTTATCTATCCTATTTTATCTAAAGGGATTATAAAATGCCATGGCTTTAAGTATCCTTTCTGAGTACAAGACTCCCAGATTTATACCTAAGCACTTACATCTCCATTGAGGTCAAGATTTACATATCAAGAGCATTCTTGATGTTTCCATTAGGATTTCCAGAAGAACTCTCAGACTTCATACATCACAAAGAGAAAACCCTTCTTCAGTCTTTATAAGATCATTAGTTTACCATTTCATCCAAGTGTTCAGGGAAAACACGTGAATCCATTCTCCTCTCATCCAATCTCAACAACTTGTTGCCAGAGATACACAGCAACATCTCACTTTCTTAACTTGTACCACCCTACTCCCAGAAACCTAGTCTTTAGCCTCGGATACTATTATTATTAAACTATTAACTAATGTCCTACCTAATGTTTCTGAATGTTCTCTTGCCTCTCATGCATCATATATAAAATATATTCCGGTTATTGGCTGCAAGACCCTTTTAGTCTGATATTTATCGAAGTCTTCTTCCTCTTCTATCACATATATCTTTTCTCTCCATATTTCTATACTTTCCATCCTGAGCAACTTGGCCTTCCTGACGTTTCTCAAACACTTCAAGAGTCTTCTAGACTCAGTTTGCACATGATATTTCCTCTACCCAGGACCATATTGCTTCAGATCTCACATGACTTACACCTTCACGTGATCTAATTTCTGTTCAAATCTTACCTTCTCAGAGTGATTTTCCCTGACCACCCCATCTCTGTTCCTCTAGAACCTCTCTGCTCTGTTTTGTTTTCAGAGCTGTATCACTTATTACACAGGTACTTATTTGTCTGTTACTAGTCTACCACTATATTAAAAAAGTTTCATAAACTCAGGTACTTTGTCTATTGTTCAGTATTTTACCACCAGTGGCTAGAACAGTTTCTGGAACAGAACAGTGAAAATAAATAGATGGTAAATGACTGAATAAATTTAATTATTATTTTGTCATTTTAGCTATGTTTTCACTGTGGAAGGAAGCAGCAGAATAAACATTGCCCATGCAAAGTTCTGACATCAATCAGAAAATTTAAGAATAAAAACAGGAAGAATCATAGAAACATAATGAAGACTATCATTAAAAAGTATTTATCTAAAAGCAAATAGGTAGATGTATACTGAAAATTACCTACTTAAGAATCTTAAATAGAATTGAGGACTCAAGCCACAAGTTAATGAAGTAATATGCTAGCCAAAATTTTTGTCAAAATAAATAAAGTGCACTGATTTTTTTTACATTTAAAGAACTGTTTAAAATGTTTCAAATGAATACATAATGAACTCAAATATATGTCATTTTAATTAGTAGATAGGATATAGTCTTCTCATGTTCAATATGTTTATTCCTTATTAAAGATTTTATTTTATAAGCTATTCCAAAGTATATTTTATTAGTATTTAATTTCAAACAAGATACATCTCTTCTAGGCTTACCTTACATTCTAAAATATGAGATTTTAAACCAGTAAATGTTCCTTTACTCTTCAAATTAACCTGTTAGGTATAAAGAGATGGTAGGTTGTAGGAAAACAACCTCTTCAACCTGAACAGTATTATTTACTTTCTTTTGCTTATGAGATGTGTCAACATTTACACAGTGAAGTGTGCCTAAATATGTATTTCTATTTAAATCAAATTCATCTTCTTCAGAGTTTATGTGTATATTCAAGGAATGAAATTGGATTCTCTTAGAGAACTAAAATCAGTTACCATTTATTTCAGGCAAAGAGGTAATCAACATGCTTGACTGGAGAAACTATTCAAGACTTGAGATTTCATAAAATGTTTTTGCACAAACATTCTAAAACATAAAATATTAGGACATCTACTAAACTAATTTTAAAGGAAAAGTATCTTATATACAATTATGACTCTGTATCTTACATGCCCTACATAAAGAAAGCTCTTAAGAAGGGAACCCTAGAGCATTATAAAAAATGGGAAGTAGATGAAACTAAGAAAAGAAGTGAGTGCATTAACTCATAAATTTAATCTGTTTAATTTTCCAACATTCTCACCTTAAAAAATAAAGAATGAGTGCATCGCTCTAAAGAGATGTCAAAATAATCACTTTTCTGCATGTACTCTAGTTGGCTAATCCCTCTGTAAGGAGACATTTTTCTTTATCCATTATTGCATATTATGTTAGGAATCCTTCAGGAATACATTCTTACAGAAAATGAGTGGTGAAACAAACTTACATTTATGCCACTGTCCGCTCTAATTCTTATTACAATGTGGATTGGTATGATTATTGATAATATTTGATCTTTCCCAAAAATTCTAACAACTTTTAAACTACTGTGCCAAGTACCTTCAACACCTATGTGTGAACTTTTGGCTCAGTACGAACTTATGCAGATGAATATGGTCATCAAAATTCTTGTGTCTCAATTGGATTGCATACGAAGAATAGATTATATACAAAATCGGTTTCAAAATATGAGTAGGAATATCTAGGTTATTTCTTAAGGAAGATTCTTAAGTACTCAGAGTTTCTCTTTGCGTTTTTTTCAGTAACCAGCTGTCTTTGCCATTCCTTACTGACACCTGTGCATCATCTCAGGTTCCCAATAGCTTCTCACCTCTCTCTGATTTCTCAGGTTCTCCCACTTTATGTTTGCCCTTACTCCTTCAGCTTCCAGATTGAACTATACATTTACCCACCATTTATTGAACATGTGCTATTTCTATGCTAAGCCCTCACACATTCATTTAATTATCACAATAATCATGGATATTCCATCTCCATTTCACAAATGAAGAAACTAAAACTCAATGCGATTTGCAAAAACAAAATCTAGGATTTTTCTTTGTTAAAAGAAAAAGTATTTTCCGTTTATAAATGACTACCGTTTAGTGACATATACTCAAAGTATTTTGTGACTAAGATAGAAACATCTTTACAGACTAATATAGAAATAAATATAAAGAAAAGAATAAAAGCTATTCATAATACCGCCACCAAATGAGAGCTGTTATCAGACTTTAAAATAATTTAATCAAACATTAATATTTATACACAACATGCACTATATATATACATATATACTTATATATGTATATATATGTGTATATATATATGTGTATGTATGTGTGTGTGTGTGTGTGTGTGTGTGTGTATATATATATATATATATATGAATGATGCAATCCCACTCCAAAAGTTTCAGGTATTATTTCTACAATTTATACATCTATGTATATTTCAGTAAGGTTTCTTAATAATTCCATTCCAACAGTTTCTAACTACTTGACAAATATTTCTTTAGGATTGTCAAACCAACATACAGGTTGAATACATTTAAAACTGTTTTCATGATTTAGCCACTGCCCCAATTTTTTCCCCACATTGACTTTCTTACAGCATGCACTCAAATATCCAGGCTCAAAACTTCAGTGTCACCTCTGACTGCCATTGTTCTTCATTAGGATTTGTTTATCTTCATGTTTTTATTTGTGTTTGTTATTTTTATGTCTGTCTCCAATATCCTAGTAGGTCTTCTTATTTGAGAAGTTGCAATTAATTGAGGTGATCTTGCTTTCCATTCGCCCAGGGGTATTAGCAGGCGTGGTACACCTTTGGTCAAAAGCCTTCAGTGATTTCATGTGCATGCATGTCAACTAGAAACCAAACTCCTTGGCTGGAATGAATGACTTTTGCAAAACATTATACTTTAATTAATTAGTTAAAATAACGACACCAACAAAATAACAACTTCTCTTTCCAGGTACTTTACAAATCATTTCAGATATAGTGGTGAACAAGAAAATCATCGTTTCCCATTTTAATGGTGATTGACGAAGTAAGGCATACAGACAAGTAAACACATATTGTGAGAGTGTGAAGTATGCTATGATGGAAAAATGAAATTGCTGTGGAGAAAAGAAGATAGAAAAAATCAGACTCTGGGGATGAGAAAAAAATCTTCTAATAGAAAATTCTATTTAAATTGCATATCAATTACAGTTGAGTATGTGTGTGGGTACATATATATATATATATATATATACACACACACATATCTATTTAGAAAGAGAGAGAGAGATAGACAGACAGACAGAGAGCGAGCTAGAAGATTGAAGCAGAGAGAAATTGGGGGGGAGTGAGAGGGGAGGATTTACCTTATACAATTTTGAGAGCTGGTTAAACAATTTCTGTAAAGCTCTGTCTTCATGTCTGATTTTCATTCTGATGCTGGAATGTGAAGTCTAAGCTGTAGGTGTTTGGGAAGGTGTGAAGGATGTGATGATGTATGGAAGAGCAAAAGAATTCAGGAACTCAGGAGTCCATAGGGTGTACGAGACCTGTGTCAATTCTTGTTGTCTCTGGCTTGATGGTATGGGTATTCTGCAGAAAAGTTCTTTCTCATGGGGAGCAAAGTACAAACAACTGACCCAAAATTTTGGAGATGCTGAAGGAGAATCAAGGGAAAAGTGGAAGTTTTAATTCTAATGGCTGTCTCACTTCAACAAGCAAACTAAGAAGTGAGGTTTATGAACCACAAATGGCTGCTGCTTCATTTGTTTCTCTGAATCTCACACTAGAATCTCTCTTGTGGCCAATACTATCTGGAAACATACAGGAAAGAGTTCTGGGGAATGCAGTTTAGTCTAGTCAAGTAGACAAAATACAAATTCACCACAGCTTAATGATTGATTAAAAGTTAATCAGGAGTTACTAACCATAACATTTGTCAATTGAGAGCCCCAAATGCCAAAAACTATTATCTTAATCCTTATGTTAGGGACAGGTGCAGGTTGGCAGTGCTAACCACAGGAAAAGAGGATGGGGGCAAAAAGAAGGTAAATGGACATTTAGAACCTAACCCACAAGGACAGGAATTTGGGGTTAGGGACTTTTTTGGGCCAGGAGCATGTGCAGAAACCAGGAGCTCATGTCTAAAGGTGACCTTTTCTCCATTAGCATGCATTAGTATGGTAAAAATCACACCCATCAGCGCCAGGGCAGTTTACAATTGCCATGGCAATTCCTGGAAGTTATCCTATAAGGATAAAACTGGGGAGTGCCCTTAGCTTTAGGAACTCTCCATCCTTTTCCCAGGAAAGTAATGAATATTCCACTACCATTAAGCGTATCATAAGCATAAATATAAAAGTAGAAGTGCAGTAAGACCCCAGCATCTATGTTAACAAACCTGCAATAAAAGCTGCTGTGTGAAAATGCTAAGTGTCTGTCATCTCTCCTACCACAGGCCCGGCTGGTGACTCTTCCAAGCCAAGAGCCAAACAATCAGGGCAACGCCCCTCAAAAATATCAACCCTGACACTTACATTAAAAGGGAAGTCTTAATTCTATTACTAGAAAATAAACTTCTCTTTAACAGGAAGGTCATAACAAACTTGTTTTGCAGCCAATCCAAGATTTCAAATCAAAATTAAATTTGAGAATAAATAAAGTTAAGCAATAGAAAAAGAATAATCCAGGAAAAAAATAACATGTAGAAAGGCAAAGGATTTTTAAGAGTGAATCTTCTAGTTAGATCATAAAGTAAATAGATTGTGTGAGTAGTGGAAATGGAAATAGAAGTGAAAGACCTCTGATTTTTAAGTAATATTTACAAAAGTTTTTCAGTTTTTTAAAGGTATGATTTACATTCATTAAAAGTCATCCCTCTTAATGAATAGCTATTTAAGTGTTAACAAAAGCATCCAGTCTGGTAGCCACTTCTTCAATTAAGACATCAAAAACATCCATCACAAATAAAATTTGCCATGCCTTTTTGAAGTGCCCTCATTCTCTAGTTCCACCTAACAACTGATCTTTTCCTGTATGTACAGTTTTAATGTTTCTGAAGTGTCATTTAAATGAAATTGTACAGCATTTAATATTTTTGAATATGGCTTTTTGAAAGAATAATACATTTGAAATCTACTCATGTTATTGAGAATAGCAATAGTTTATTCTTTTTCATTTAATAAGTAGAATTCCATTGTCTGTTCATTCCTTAGCTTGACTATTGAGAAGATTAAAGACATATAATTGTCCCCATTTCTTGCTCATTACCAGCAAGAAAAAAATCATCTGTAAATATTTTCATGCAGATTTTTGAGTGAATCTAGTCTTTTATTTCACTCAAGTAAATGCATAGGAACATCTGAGTCATATGGTAACTAAATGTCTAACTCTATAAGAAACTTCCAAAATGTTTTTTTTTTTTTTCCCAAAAGTCCATAGCTTGGATCCATCAAAGCTATGTGTCAAAGGAACCACTAGCAATGCATGAGAGTTCCAGTTGATTTTCATCTTAACTATTTGACATTATCAGGCTTTTACTTTAAGTAATTCACTGGTATGTAGTTATGAGTTAAGTCTTAATTGTCATAATAAATAATGACGTGGAATAGCTAAATTGCTATCTGTTTATTTTCCCTAGTGAAATGTCTCTTCACCGTTCAAATCTTTTGCCCATTATTTATTTAGTCCTTTTCTTACTGAATTTTTAAAATTATTGTTATATTTTAGATGCAAATTCTTCATCAGATATGTAATTGCATATATTCCTCACACATATAGCTTACCTTTCATCCTTTGTTGCTGTTACCTATATAATAGCAGAGGTCCTTAATTTTGACGTCCAATTTATTGATTTTTTTCTTTTGTTGTCATGTCTAACAAATCTTTGCTTTTATGTTTTTCAAGAAATTTTATAATTTTAGTTTTTTTTTCATTTATGTCTATAATCTATTTCTAGTCAACTATTGTATACTCTGGAGGTATGCATTGAAGTTTATTTTTTTTACATACAGATATACCATTGTTGTAGCACTGTTGAGTGATAAGGCTATCCTTTTTCCATTGTATTTCGTCAGCACCTTTATCAGAAATAAACCATGCATATGGAAGATTATATGGATTCCATTCTGTTCAATTTCTCTATGAGTGTAAGCTTTCACCAAAAACTACTATTTTGATTATTCTAACTTTATGAGAATTATTGAAGTATGGTAGAAAAAGTCTTCCAACTTCTTTCTTATTAGTGTTTTGACTGTGCTAATTCCTTTGCCTCTCCACACATTTTTTAGAATGTTTGTCAAATTCTACAAAAAACAAAAACTGTCAAGATTATGACTGAATTTGTAGTAACTTTGAAGATCAATGCCTACAGGAATGCCATCATAACAATACCGAGCCTTTCAATCTATAAGCATGATATATGACTATTTATTTAAATATACTATGATTTCTTTGATCGGTGTTTTTTTTTTTCTTTTATTTCATCATATTATGGAAGTACAAATATTGTTAGGGTTACAAATATTGCCCCTGCCCCCTCCCTCCCCCCGGTATGTCCAATCCCCTGGTGGTGCGCATCACACACATTATGGAAGCATACACCTCTTTCCTCCTCCCCACAACTGCCTGCCCACCACCTGTTAAAATTTTTTTTTTTTTTTAGCATTTTGGTTACATTGTATATCTTTGCCTCTCCCTAAGAAGGGTTAGAGGTATGCCCTCCCCCTCCAAAATGCTCATCCCATCCCTAAGGTTGGGTGCCCCCACACATACCGAATCTCTGGTGAGCATTGCCACCATTTGGAAACCAAAGTTTAAATCAGTCAGTACCAATTTGATGGCGAGTAGATGTGGAGCCCATTTTCCATGTCTTGTGTCACCTCACTTTGGATAACGGGCTTAAGCTTAATCCAGGATAGCATAATTGGTGCTAGCTCACTGTCATTTCTTAGGATTGAGTAATATTCCATTGTGAGCATATACCACATTTTAGTTATCCACTCATGAATTGATGGGCACTTGGGTTGTTTCAATGACCGTGCAATAGTGAATTGTGCTGCTATAAACATTCGGGTGCAGATGTCTTTATAATAGAATGTCTTATGCTCTTTTGGGTAGATGCCCAACAATGCTATTGCAGGGTCAAATAGTATTTCTATTTTTAGCTGTTTGAGGTGTCTCCAAATTCTTTTCCACAAAGGTTGCACTAATTTGCACTCCCACCAGCAGTGTAGGAGTGTTCCTGTCTCTCCACATCCTCGCCAGCATTTATTGTTTTGGGATTTCTTGATATAGGCCATTCTTACTGGGGTTAGGTGGTATCTCATTGTCGTTTTGATTTGCATTTCTCTAATAATTAGAGAAGTTGAGCATTTCTTTATATGTTTACATGCCATTATTCTGTCTTCTTTGGAGAAGTTTCTTTTCATTTCCGTCGCCCATTTCTTGATGGGATTGTTTGATTTTTTCTTGTTAATTTTTTTAAGTTCTAGATAGATTCTTGTTATTAGGCCTTTATCAGAGGTGTAGAGAGCAAATATTTTCTCCCACTCTGTGGGTTGTCTATTTGCTCTACTGATGGTTTCCTTGGCTGTGCAGAAACTTTTTAATTTGATCAGATCCCATTTGTTTATTTTTGATGCTGCGGTGATTGCCTTGGGGGTCTTCCTCA